>LR812529.1:55481049-55613192 GCA_903798195.1 Danio kyathit | reverse complement strand
CTAAGGTGTTGCTAGATGGTTGCTAGGGTGTCCTAAGTGGTTGCTAGGTGGTTGCTAAGGTGTTGTTAGGCGGTTGCTAGGGTGTCCTGAGTGGTTGCTAGGTGGTTACTAAGGTGTTGCTAGGCGGTTGCTAGGGTGTTCTGAGTGGTTGCTAAGGTGTTGCTAGGCGGTTGCTAGGGTGTCCTAAGTGGTTGCTAGGTGGTTGCTAAGGTGTTGCTAGGCGGTTGCTAGGGTGTCCTAAGTGGTTGCTAGGTGGTTGCTAAGGTGTTGCTAGGTGGTTGCTAGGGTGTTCTAAGTGGTTGCTAGGTGGTTGCTAAGGTGTTGCTAGGCGGTTGCTAGAGTGTTCTGAGTGGTTGCTAGGTGGTTGCTAAGGTGTTGCTAGGTGGTTGCTAGGGTGTCCTAAGTGGTTGCTAAGGCGTTGCTAGGTGGTTGCTAGCGTGTCCTGAGTGGTTGCTAGGCGGTTGCTAAGGTGTTGCTAGGCGGTTGCTAGGGTGTCCTAAGTGGTTGCTAGGTGGTTGCTAAGGTGTTGCTAGGGTGTCCTAAGTGGTTGCTAGGTGGTTGCTAAGGTGTTGCTAGGTGGTTGCTAGGGTATTCTGAGTGGTTGCTAAGGCGTTGCTAGGCGGTTGCTAGGGTGTCCCGAGTGGTCGCTAGGCACTTACTGAGGCATTACTAGGCCGTTGCTAGGCGGTTGCTAGGTGGTTGCTAGGCGGTTGCTAGGGTAATTTGGGTGGTTGCTAGGCAGTTGCCAGGGTACCCTAGGTTGTTACTAGGCAAGCCTCACATACATGCTTGGTCATTTGTTTATACTTAGTAAGCATTTCTAGCAAGTTACAGCACTTGGCTAGTCAATATTAGCATGTAGCTAGTCACTGCTAGCATGTGTAGCATACAGAAAGTTCCGTTTGCTAGCATGAGCCAAACGAGCCAAACCCCATGTCTCTACGATGTTCTGATGCTGAGATATAGCTGTTGGTAAATGGTTGCTAGGGTACTCTGTTTTGTTGCTATGGGCGTGGTTACAGAGTGAAGTTGGGTGTGGTTGGTTGCCTAAGTCAAATGAGCCAACCCCCAAGTCAACAGGACACTGCTATGCAAAGATATGCATGTAGGCCAGTTATAATGGCAGTCTATGGGATCAGTTTGGGGGCGTGGCTTGTGAGAATCATTATCATATTGAGATGCTCATTGGTTGTCTGAGTCATATGAGCCAACCCCCAAGTCTATAGGACAATGCTATGCAAAGATATGCATGTAGGCCAGTTATAATGGCAGTCTATGGGATCAGTTTGGGGGCGTGGCCTACGAGCTTCATTAGCATATTGAGATGCTCATTGGTTGCCCGAGTCCAATGAGCCAACCCCCAAGTCAATAGGACACTGCTATGCAAAGATATGCATGAAGGCCAGTTATAATGGCAGTCTATGGGATCAGTTTGGGGGCGTGGCTTGTGGGCTTCATTATCATATTGAGATGCTCATTGGTTGTCTGAGTCAAATGAGCCAATCCCCAAGTCAATAGGACACTCCTATGCAAAGATATGCATACGGGCCTATTACAATGGCAGTCTATGGAATGAGTTTGGGGGCGTGGCTTAAGAGCCTCATTATCATACTGAAAAGCTGATTGGTTGTCTGAGTCAATCGAGCCCACCCCCATGTCTGTATGACACTGCTATGTAATGTTATGGATGTGTGACATTTATAATGGGAGTCAATAGGATCACTTACTAAGGGGGTTTAAATGGTTTGGGGGCGTGGCTTGAGAGCTTCATTATCATATTGAGAAGCTGATTGGTTGGCCAAGTCAAACGAGTCCACCCCCAAGTCTCTATGACACTCCTACGTAATGTTATTGATGTGTGACATTTATAATGGAAGTCAATGGGATCAATGGGATCAATGTATTTTAATGGGACGTCCCACCCCAATGTTAAGTCAATTAGGGGTCTTTACACGGTTTGGGGGGTGTGGCTTGAGCTTCATTATCATATTGAGATGCTGATTGGTTGCATGAGCCAAATAAGCCAACCCCCTAGTCTGTATGACTGCTTCGCAATGCGTGTATGTATATATGTGTGGGGGGAATGGGCTTCTAGGAAATGAATGGGAGTCAATGGGCAATGT
The DNA here is from genome assembly GCA_903798195.1 of Danio kyathit. Taxonomy (NCBI): domain Eukaryota; kingdom Metazoa; phylum Chordata; class Actinopteri; order Cypriniformes; family Danionidae; genus Danio; species Danio kyathit. The sequence continues at coordinate 55,611,069 of LR812529.1, read as the reverse complement.
TAAGTCAATACGAAACTTTGGGACGTCCTAGCGCCCCAGGGGTACAACTTTTTCTCCCTTTCGAGGTGTGGTTTTACTAAGGCTGGTAACCTTTCAAGGTGTCTTAAATCTCATATTTCTACCAAATTCACACTTGGCGCTATAATGCGTCAAAGTTGGGCGTAATGTTAAGTCAATGCGTTTTTTGGGGGGGTTTTTTGGCCCCTGCGGGGCCAAAAAACCCCCCACCCCTCACAAAAGTCATAGCACACCATTCCCGATAAAACCGGACGTTTTGACCCCACTTTCAAGGGTCTGGGACGAAAGCTGCGGGCCGAGTTACGCGCCGAAAAAGTGGGCGGAATTAAGAATAATTATAATAATAATAATAAGTATGGAGAATAACAATAGTGGAATTTGCCTTAAGGCAAACCCCACTAACTAGAATTGTACATTTCCTAAAGAAAATGTGAGTGGGGTTTGCGTGGCAAATCGATGGGGTAAAATGAATCACTGAACTGGGCAAAAGCAATGGAGTGCTAAGAAATGGCTAAATTCATGTGTTTATGCAGTTGCTAGGGTATTCTAAATGGTTGCTAGGCTGTGGCAACGCCGTTTTAATGAGTGAAAACAAAAACAATTTTATCAGCCTGCATCAATAGAGGCCAAACCCTGTCTTTCTATGATATTCCTGTGCTGAAATATGGCTTGTTTATGTTGTTATGTGGTTGTTAGGGGCCTAAAAGTGGTTGCTAGGGAGTGTCTACAAATTTGGTATATCACTACTTAATACCGACTTGACAGGCCGAGTAAAACGAGCCCACCCCCAAGCTTCTACGACTCTGTAATCTAGATATCGATGTCAGCCATTTTGTGGCAATGTTAAGCCTATGGGGATTTTTGGATGTCAGCCATTTTGTGCCAATGTCAGCCATTTTGTGCCAATGTTAAATTTATGGTGTTGCTAGGTGGTTGCTATGGTGTTCTGAGTGGTTGCTAGGTGGATGCTAAGGTGTTGCTAGATGGTTGCTAGGGTGTCCTAAGTGGTTGCTAGGTGGTTGCTAAGGTGTTGTTAGGCGGTTGCTAGGGTGTCCTGAGTGGTTGCTAGGTGGTTACTAAGGTGTTGCTAGGCGGTTGCTAGGGTGTTCTGAGTGGTTGCTAAGGTGTTGCTAGGCGGTTGCTAGGGTGTCCTAAGTGGTTGCTAGGTGGTTGCTAAGGTGTTGCTAGGCGGTTGCTAGGGTGTCCTAAGTGGTTGCTAGGTGGTTGCTAAGGTGTTGCTAGGTGGTTGCTAGGGTGTTCTAAGTGGTTGCTAGGTGGTTGCTAAGGTGTTGCTAGGCGGTTGCTAGAGTGTTCTGAGTGGTTGCTAGGTGGTTGCTAAGGTGTTGCTAGGTGGTTGCTAGGGTGTCCTAAGTGGTTGCTAAGGCGTTGCTAGGTGGTTGCTAGCATGTCCTGAGTGGTTGCTAGGCGGTTGCTAAGGTGTTGCTAGGCGGTTGCTAGGGTGTCCTAAGTGGTTGCTAGGTGGTTGCTAAGGTGTTGCTAGGGTGTCCTAAGTGGTTGCTAGGTGGTTGCTAAGGTGTTGCTAGGTGGTTGCTAGGGTATTCTGAGTGGTTGCTAAGGCGTTGCTAGGCGGTTGCTAGGGTGTCCCGAGTGGTCGCTAGGCACTTACTGAGGCATTACTAGGCCGTTGCTAGGCGGTTGCTAGGTGGTTGCTAGGCGGTTGCTAGGGTAATTTGGGTGGTTGCTAGGCAGTTGCCAGGGTACCCTAGGTTGTTACTAGGCAAGCCTCACATACATGCTTGGTCATTTGTTTATACTTAGTAAGCATTTCTAGCAAGTTACAGCACTTGGCTAGTCAATATTAGCATGTAGCTAGTCACTGCTAGCATGTGTAGCATACAGGAAGTTCCGTTTGCTAGCATGAGCCAAACGAGCCAAACCCCATGTCTCTACGATGTTCTGATGCTGAGATATAGCTGTTGGTAAATGGTTGCTAGGGTACTCTGTTTTGTTGCTATGGGCGTGGTTACAGAGTGAAGTTGGGTGTGGTTGGTTGCCTAAGTCAAATGAGCCAACCCCCAAGTCAACAGGACACTGCTATGCAAAGATATGCATGTAGGCCAGTTATAATGGCAGTCTATGGGATCAGTTTGGGGGCGTGGCTTGTGAGATTCATTATCATATTGAGATGCTCATTGGTTGTCTGAGTCATATGAGCCAACCCCCAAGTCTATAGGACAATGCTATGCAAAGATATGCATGTAGGCCAGTTATAATGGCAGTCTATGGGATCAGTTTGGGGGCGTGGCCTACGAGCTTCATTAGCATATTGAGATGCTCATTGGTTGCCCGAGTCCAATGAGCCAACCCCCAAGTCAATAGGACACTGCTATGCAAAGATATGCATGAAGGCCAGTTATAATGGCAGTCTATGGGATCAGTTTGGGGGCGTGGCTTGTGGGCTTCATTATCATATTGAGATGCTCATTGGTTGTCTGAGTCAAATGAGCCAATCCCCAAGTCAATAGGACACTCCTATGCAAAGATATGCATACGGGCCTATTACAATGGCAGTCTATGGAATGAGTTTGGGGGCGTGGCTTAAGAGCCTCATTATCATACTGAAAAGCTGATTGGTTGTCTGAGTCAATCGAGCCCACCCCCATGTCTGTATGACACTGCTATGTAATGTTATGGATGTGTGACATTTATAATGGGAGTCAATAGGATCACTTACTAAGGGGGTTTAAATGGTTTGGGGGCGTGGCTTGAGAGCTTCATTATCATATTGAGAAGCTGATTGGTTGGCCAAGTCAAACGAGTCCACCCCCAAGTCTCTATGACACTCCTACGTAATGTTATTGATGTGTGACATTTATAATGGAAGTCAATGGGATCAATGGGATCAATGTATTTTAATGGGACGTCCCACCCCAATGTTAAGTCAATTAGGGGTCTTTACACGGTTTGGGGGGTGTGGCTTGAGCTTCATTATCATATTGAGATGCTGATTGGTTGCATGAGCCAAATAAGCCAACCCCCTAGTCTGTATGACTGCTTCGCAATGCGTGTATGTATATATGTGTGGGGGGAATGGGCTTCTAGGAAATGAATGGGAGTCAATGGGCAATGTTAAGTCAATACGAAACTTTGGGACGTCCTAGCGCCCCAGGGGTACAACTTTTTCTCCCTTTCGAGGTGTGGTTTTACTAAGGCTGGTAACCTTTCAAGGTGTCTTAAATCTCATATTTCTACCAAATTCACACTTGGCGCTATAATGCGTCAAAGTTGGGCGTAATGTTAAGTCAATGCGTTTTTTGGGGGGGTTTTTTGGCCCCTGCGGGGCCAAAAAACCCCCCACCCCTCACAAAAGTCATAGCACACCATTCCCGATAAAACCGGACGTTTTGACCCCACTTTCAAGGGTCTGGGACGAAAGCTGCGGGCCGAGTTACGCGCCGAAAAAGTGGGCGGAATTAAGAATAATTATAATAATAATAATAAGTATGGAGAATAACAATAGTGGAATTTGCCTTAAGGCAAACCCCACTAATAAGTATGGAGCATTACAATAGTGGAATTTGCCTTAAGGCAAACCCCACTAACTAGAATTGTACATTTCCTAAAGAAAATGTGAGTGGGGTTTGCGTGGCAAATCGATGGGGTAAAATGAATCACTGAACTGGGCAAAAGCAATGGAGGGCTAAGAAATGGCTAAATTCATGTGTTTATGCAGTTGCTAGGGTATTCTAAATGGTTGCTAGGCTGTGGCAACGCCGTTTTAATGAGTGAAAACAAAAACAATTTTATCAGACTGCATCAATAGAGGCCAAACCCAGACATTCTATGATATTCCTGTGCTGAAATATGGCTTGTTTATGTTGTTATGTGGTTGTTAGGGGCCTAAAAATGGTTGCTAGGGAGTGTCTACAAATTTGGTATATCACTACTTAATACCGACTTGACAGGCCGAGTAAAACGAGCCCACCCCCAAGCTTCTACGACTCTGTAATCTAGATATCGATGTCAGCCATTTTGTGGCAATGTTAAGTCTATGGGGATTTTTGGATGTCAGCCATTTTGTGCCAATGTCAGCCATTTTGTGCCAACGTTAAATTTATGGTGTTGCTAGGTGGTTGCTATGGTGTTCTGAGTGGTTGCTAGGTGGATGCTAAAGTGTTGCTAGGTGGTTGCTAGGGTGTCCTAAGTGGTTGCTAGGTGGTTGCTAAGGTGTTGTTAGGCGGTTGCTAGGGTGTCCTAAGGTGTTGCTAGGTGGTTGCTAAGGTGTTGCTAGGCGGTTGCTAGGGTGTTCTGAGTGGTTGCTAGGTGGTTGCTAAGGTGTTGCTAGGCGGTTGCTAGGGTGTCCTAAATGGTTGCTAGGTGGTTGCTAAGTTGTTGCTAGGTGGTTGCTAGGGTGTCCTAAGTGGTTGCTAGGCAGTTGCTAAGGTGTTGCTAGGCGGTTGCTAGGGTGTCCTAAGTGGTTGCTAGGTGGTTGCTAAGGTGTTGCTAGGCGGTTGCTAGGGTGTTCTGAGTGGTTGCTAGGTGGTTGCTAAGGTGTTGCTAGGCGGTTGCTAGGGTGTCCTAAGTGGTTGCTAGGTGGTTGCTAAGGCGTTGCTAGGTGGTTGCTAGGGTGTCATGAGTGGTTGCTAGGCGGTTGCTAAGGTGTTGCTAGGCGGTTGCTAGGGTGTCCTAAGTGGTTGCTAGGTGGTTGCTAAGGCGTTGCTAGGTGGTTGCTAGGGTGTCCTGAGTGGTTGCTAGGCGGTTGCTAAGGTGTTGCTAGGCGGTTGCTAGGGTGTCCTGAGTGGTTGCTAAGGTGTTGCTAGGGTGTCCTAAGTGGTTGCTAGGTGGTTGCTAAGGTGTTGCTAGGTGGTTGCTAGGGTATTCTGAGTGGTTGCTTAGGCGTTGCTAGGGTGTTGCTAGGCGGTTGCTAGGGTGTCCTAAGTGGTTGCTAGGTGGTTGCTAAGGTGTTGCTAGGTGGTTGCTAGGGTATTCTGAGTGGTTGCTAAGGCGTTGCTAGGCGGTTGCTAGGGTGTCCTGAGTGGTCGCTAGGCACTTACTGAGGCATTACTAGGCGGTTGCTAGGCGGTTGCTAGGCGGTTGCTAGGGTAATTTGGGTGGTTGCTAGGCAGTTGCTAGGGTACCCTAGGTTGTTACTAGGCAAGCCTCACATACATGCTTGGTCATTTGTTTATACTTAGTAAGCATTTCTAGCAAGTTACAGCACTTGGCTAGTCAATATTAGCATCTAGCTAGTCACTGCTAGCATGTGTAGCATATAGAAAGTTCCGTTTGCTAGCATGAGCCAAACAAGCCAATCCCCATGTCTCTACGATGTTCTGATGCTGAGATATAGCTGTTGATAAATGGTTGCTAGGGTACTCTGCTTTGTTGCCATGGGCGTGGTTACAGAGTGAAGTTGGGTGTGATTGGTTGCCTAAGTCAAATGAGCCAACCCCCAAGTCAATAGGACACTGCTATGCAAAGATATGCATGTAGGCCAGTTATAATGGAAGTCTATGGGATCAGTTTGGGGGCGTGGCTTGTGAGCTTCATTATCATATTGAGATGCTCATTGGTTGTCTGAGTCAAATGAGCCAACCCCCAAGTCAATAGGACACTGCTGTGCAAAGATATGCATGTAGGCCAGTTATAATGGCAATCTATGGGATCAGTTTGGGGGCGTGGCCTAAAAGCTTCATTAGCATATTGAGACCCTGATTGGTTGTCTGAGTCAAATGAGCCAACCCCCAAGTCTATAGGACACTGCTAGTCAAAGATATCCATGTAGGCCAGTTATAATGGCAGTCTATGGGATCAGTTTGGGGGCGTGGCTTGTGAGCTTCATTATCATATTGAGATGCTCATTGGTTGTCTGAGTCAAATGAGCCAACCCCTAAGTCAATAGGACACTGCTATGTAATGTTATGGATGTGTGAGATTTATAATGGGAGTTAATTGGACCACTTACTAAGGGGGTGTAAATGGTTTGGGGGCGTGGCTTAGGAGCTTCATTATCATATTGAGAAGCTGATTGGTTGCCTGAGTCAAATAAGCCCACCCCCGTGTCTGTATGACACTCCTACGTAATGTTATTCATGTGTGACATTTATAATGGGAGTCAATGGGATCAATGTATTTCAATGGGCCATATTAAGTCAATGGGACCATTTTGGGACGTCCCAGCGCCTCAGGGGTACAACCTATACCTCCTTGCGGGGTATGTTCTCACTCAGGTTGCAACCCCTTTCAGATGTCGCGAATCTCAAATTTCTACGAAATTCACTCTTGGCGTTATGATGTGTCAAAGTTTGTCCCCATGTTATGTCAATGGGATTTTGGGGGGGGTTTTTTGGCCCCTGCGGGGCCAAAAAACCCCCCACCCCTTATAAAAGTCTTAGCACACGATTCCCGATGAAACCGGACGATTTGACACCACTTTGAAGGGTCTGGGACGAAAACTGCGGGACGAGAAGCGTGCCGAAGTTTTGTCCGGAAGTAAGAATAATAAAAATTATAAATTATAAATAATAAGTATGGAGCATAACAATAGTGGACTTTGCCTTAAGGCAAACCCCACTAATAAGTATGGAGAATAACAATAGTGGATTTGCCTAAGGCAAACCCCACTAATAATAGTAAGAGCTGACTTTGCCTATAGCATAGTAAGAATGGACTTTGCCTATGGCAAACCCCATTAATAATAAGTATGGAGAATAACAATAGTGAACTTTGCCTAAAGGCAAACCCCACTAATAATAATAAGTTTATGTAGTATATCAGGATGGTGGCTTTCTCAAGCCACCATAATAACTAGAACCTAAAGTTCGTTGACGAACTTTGATGTTGGCTTGAGAAAGCCAACGTGACTGCGCTAGGATTCAAAGGCAGTTGGCAGGATGCCTAGCAGTTGCTAAGTGGTTGCTAGGCAGTTGCCAAGGCATTGCTAGCTGGTTGCTAGGGTGTTTTGAGGGTTTCCTACTGTAGGCAGTCGCTAGGGTCCACTGGGTTGTTTAGGGGAGCGCGGGGCACAAAGTAAAGCAGGGTTCAATGTAACACAGAGTTTTAAGGTATTTGCTCAGGGTTAACCATGGCATGCTTCCGGGGTTTTCACCAGTGTCGGCAGACGTCTTCCTGACAATTATTGAAAAAGTTTGGGGAAATTTGGATGAGAAACCAGAAAAAAACATTTTTGCAGCATAAAAATCAGTGAAAGTACGTAAGTAAAATCTTATTGTAGTGATCACCGTCTTCTAGGCTAAAAGATGAAACCATTTTGAAAGATGTAAAACACACAGAGACTGCTAGCCAGTTTTGAGGAAAACATGACACAGCGGGGTTAGTTGGGCACACACTGTTGGACACCAACTAAACCAACACAATATTATTTTAATTTTGAGTGTAATGTTGAGAACTTTAAATAAAAATGTTTTGAATAGAAAATATGGCTTTAATAGAAAAAATATTTTATTCCTAATTATGCAAATAAATGCATTGTATAATAATGGATAAATGAATAATAATGCAAATAGATTCAAATGTGTTTATCCAATAAACAAATAAATAAAATAAACATACTGTGCTCTGTAGAATAAAAAAGAAATGAGCCAAATACTGAGGAAATATAGAACTGAATATAAATGAACTGTGTGAAATCTGCCTTTATAAGCATGTGTTACAACTAACCCTCTGTCTGTTACAACTATCGGTTACAGCTTGGTGGGGTAAATAGTAAAATTTGTACTCCTGGCATTTTTGACAGTACTGCACAGAAACCACAGGTCCGACGATCATAATTCCAGTGCTCATTTGTAGGAGAGGCTTGTGTGTTGTTGGTAAAAAAAATGGTTTGTCTAACCCCAATACTTTGTTCATTATTTGACCAAAACCAAAAAGTGTTACCTTGTGCCCCGCTCTCCCCTACTGGCAAGCCTCATATTTGATCAAATCCTAATAATTAGCAATCATTTCCAGCATGTTATTGCACTTAGCTAATTGTTATTAGCATTGCTAAACAATGCTAGCATGTGTAGCATACAAGTCCCATTTGCTAGCATGAGTCAAACATAAAAAAGTGTATGAATCTGAGAAATTATTGTAAACTGATACATGCATAAACGGCTTGCCATAGACTGAACTTGGAATTAATGTAAAAATGGCTTGCCATATCAACAGCAGGAGATTTGCGTGGAATCTATTATTCTTTTAAGGAGACACAATTACTTGTATAAGTCTAATATAGCGAATTAATCCTTACTAAAGCATCTGTCCTGTAATGACTAAATCTGTAGATGGCTCTCTTTTTCTCTAATCAGAATCAAACAGATATCTGAAATGAAATAAAGCTCTGTTTGATTCTCCGCTAACAGCTCATTTGTACGGGGAAATCACTGAATATTTAGGATGTATAAGATTAACCTGGGTTAAAACGCGATCTGACAAAGAGAAAAACAATGTTTTTCGTTTGATCCGCCTCTGTTAACACAGCCTATAGAACGGCATTTGCGCATATTTGTCTCTGTCTGTGAAAGATCCTTTATTCTTTCAAGCCTATCACTCCATGTCATGACGTTTGCAAACATTCAATTCAGTCTTTTAGTTTTACAGTAGTTTGATTAACCTCACAAGATTAGTCGAAAGTGACATAGAGAGACAGTCTATTTCTCCTGCAGAGAGAGAGAGCGCGCCTCTGCGTGAGTCGATATCAGATGAAAACACTGCATCGCTCTAAAATCACGAAAGGCGATCTGTATGATGAAGTAAACGTTTTACCGAACTTCTCCATGTAAGCATCAGTGTTTTAGAGTAAATTATTGCTTTCACATGCTCGGATATTGTATAGAGAATAACAACTGCCTACAGACGCAGCTGCCAAACTGAAAGCGATTGTCTTTTATGTTCCATATACGCGGTGTTCAGTGTAACAGATGACTTTGTGTTTTACAATGGTTGGATATGGGTACAATCGCTGGAATATTTAAATATAAAGACCTTTCTATTTTGGGCTCTTTGACTAACGCGTCTGTGTATCCGCTGACAGCCAGCTCATAAATGCGACAGCAGCCACGGATGAATATTAGATGAATTTTCTTCAGACAGAAACATCATATTAATCATAACGTCAGATTTCACATCTTATCACTAACTAGAACGTTTTAAAATAGCTTTGAAAGTTTCAAAATAGCTTGAATTATGCTTCAAAACTGTATGAATATGCTCCTCCTCTCTGAAAGACAGCTGAGCTAAACCCAACGTGTGCGTGAGAGAGTCTTATTTCTTATCCTGTAGTGCCCTCTTGTGGACACTCTCATACCAGACACTCTCAGACTGTCAGATTTAATGCAAATTTAATATAAAAAAAATATTTGTTGCAAAAACTGTAATTTATTATTACTTCAAATAAATATAGTAATAATCTGCATCTTCCGACACATCTTTTGGGCAAATTTGGGCCTTGTATAATTTTTTTATATGCCCGAAAAAAAATATGTAAATATTTGCAATTTTTTAATAAATTTTTAATAAAAAAACTATAAATCTTATCGGCATGAGGAGATATAGCAACAATCTGGACTACAGAAAGCACCTTTTGGCAAACTTTGGGCCTTGTAGCATGAATGGCCTAGGAGGAGATGCGTTTGTTTTGGCATAATAATAATAATAATAATAAGTTTAAGTAGGATAACAGTATGTTGGCTTTCTCAAGCCAACATAATAAGTTTATGTAGTATATCAGGATGGTGGCTTTCTCAAGCCACCATAATTATATTATTTCATCACAGGTTGTGCCTCACTTAATTTTATTGTTTTTTGTTTTTTTTTACTTGGCTTGTTTGCTGTAATGAATAAACTTTTCAAATTTTAAACTTTTCAGTTCTTAAAAGTTACAGCAGCTCAAAAGAAAATTTATATTATGATGTTCAGGGCTATGAGCCCAACTAAAGCAAACACTTTTCTCCATGATGGTGACTTTAGTCTATGTGGTCCACATATGTTTTAAGATAACTGGGCCACATTTGCCATATCTTCTCTGGGCCACTTTAGGCTCATAACCACATTAGCCAGAGCTTACTGTGCCGAATATTTATCAAAAGTGGCCCACATTTGTTTTAGGATAACTGGGCCACATTTGCCATATCTTCTCTGGGCCACTATAAGCTCAAATCCACATTAGCCACAGCTTACTGTGCTGAATATTTGCCAAAAGTGGCCCACATATGTTTTAAGATAACTGGGCCACATTTTCCATATCTTGTCTGGAATACTATAGGCTAACGGCTGCATTAGCCAGAGTTTACTGTGCTGAATATTTGCCAAAAGTGGCCCACATATGTTTTAAAATAACTGGGCCACATTTGCCATATTTTCTCTGGGCCACATTAGGCTCACAGCTGCAATAGCCAGAGCTTACTGTGCCAAATATTTGCCAAAAGTGGCACACATATGTCTTAAGATAACTGGGCCACATTTGCACTTACACGTGTGAGCCGCTTTAGGTTTAGACCCAGATTACCCTTTAATGACTATGCCACATTTTTGCTCACATTAGGCTCACATTCAGATTACATTTTGCCATAAGTGCCAAATCTTTGCCTGTAATGGCCCATGTATGAATTACTATTTTTGGCCCCCCTTTGCCATTGTACAGGTGGGCCACTTCAGGCTCACATTCATTTTGTCTGGGCCGAAGGAATACCACCAGTGCCGCATAACTGCCTAAAGTGGCCCACATTCGCATGGTATTTGGGTAGGTGGCAGTGAGTTGTGTTCAACAGAGTTTAGCAGTTCGGAGTGGAGGAAACGCTTCAAAATGTCACTGATATCCTTCATAGATCTGTGTGAACTTGTTTGTCTCCAAATGAGTAAAGTTACACAAGAGTTTTCTGTTTGTGCATCATTGGAGCTGAGGATGCGCAACAGTGTCAAACTCAGTTCCTGGAGGGCCGCCTGCACACGTCATGATTTTGCCAAGTATGATGTGATCCTGGAGTAAACATCTATTTTGATCCTGGACATAATAGTTGTTTGAAAATGTAATCAATACCTGTTCCCTACCCCTAAATCCAACCATAACTGTAAATTATTCCCAAAATCAGAGGGGAATAATAATTGGGTAACAAACAAATTAATAAACCTAATCTTAAACCTTAACATAAACTGTAAATGTACCTCTTAATTCTGGCTGATTGGAATGTTGTTCCACATGTCCTACTGTACTTGGTGAAATCAGGTTGGTGGACACCCGCCCTGCAGAGTTTAGCTTTAACACAAACTAAACACACCTGACCCTTCAGGCTTGTTTAAAACTTACAGGTAAAGGCCGGAACTAAACTCTGCAGGGCTATGGCTCTCCAGGAACTAAATTTGACAGACCTGATGTACAAGCTGTGCTGCTTTGTGGAGTAGGATCATTGCCTGTTACAGTCAAAATAAGCATGGTCAAAGTTATGTACATTTAATCTGTAAATCAATCATGATACCCATGGCATTTAATTAGGTTAAAGTCCCAAATGAGGACCAAGCGAGACACATAGCCTACCATTTTGAAAGTGAATTCCATACTTTACTGCCACCCTTGTGCACATGTGCACTTTGGTCAGAAAGGCAGTTATGCAATTAAGGTGCTTAAATACCTGCATACTCCAAAATTGGCAAACATCACATGTACAGTTGAAGTCAGAATGATTAGCCCCCCCTTTAAATTTTTTTTTTCTTTTTTAAATATTTCTTAAATTATATTGAACAGAGCAAATAAATTTTCCCAGTATGTCTGATAATATTTTTTCTTCTGGAGAAAGTCTTATTTGTTTTATTTTGGCTTGTATAAAAGCAGTTTTAATTTTTTTTAAATCATTTTAGGGACAAAATTATTAGCCCAAAGCTATTTTTTTCCGATAGTCTACAGAACAAACCATCTTTATCTTGCCTAATTACCCTAACCTGCCTAGTTAACCTAATTAACCTAGTTAAGCCTTTAAATGTCACTTTAAGCTGTATAGAAGTGTCTTGAAAATATCTAGTAAAATATTATTTACTGTCATCATGGCAAAGATAAAATAAATCAGTTATTAGAAATTAGTTATTAAAACTATTATGTTTAGAAATAAATCTTCTCTCTGTTTAACAGAAACTGGGGAAAATATAAACAGGGGGGCTAATAATTCAGGGGGGATAATAATTCTAACTTCAACTGTAATATGATTATGCCTACCTACTATTACTTAGATTGAAGTATTCCATTTGTGTGAGGTAACGTTAAGTCACATTTTTCTCAAAATCAATTTATATTAGCATTAAAATGGTCTATGTAAACGCACTTAATGTTGCAAAATGATGGTTGATTTGTGGTACGTTTTATTTTTTATTTTATTTATAATACTTCCCAGCCAACATTGATATGGGCCCCATATGGGTTTGTCCATGAGTCCCACATGAGCCATATCTAAATTATCCCATGATCTCACATACACAAACTAAAATTTACTGAGTAAAATTTACTCAGTTCAGAGAATATTTGGTCCCTCTCTAAATTGAGTAAAATTTACTCAGCAGCAGAGTTAAAGTTAATGAGTCAATGAAGGGGTTAATTAAGTGATGACTGAGCACTGATGATGAACACCTGCTGCTAATAAGCAGAAACAGAAGAGAAGCAGCAGCAGCAGCTTCGCTCATTACTTACCTGTTTGACTTTATTTCTGTCAGATGTTCACAAAAGTCCATATGAGATTTATTGAGAATTAACTGTTGGTATTTACATTTTACAAAAGAAAATCATACAACATTCATCCATAGTTCCCAGCATGCACTGTAGGAAAAAAAAAACTCAACATAGTTGAGAAGCATACGCTGATTCATTATGTCTGTGTGTTTTGAGTGTTTCAGATGTTCAATGTGTTTTATGATCTGATAAAAGTATTGCTGAGTTTCATTTTCTTGATACAGTGCTTCTTTTGTGATAAAACACTATTTAAACTTAACAGGTCAAAACAAAATTTACTGATTTGACCAGTGACTAAATCACCATAGAATCAATTATCCAGAGCACAATTGCTCTCTTTATACAATATTTGCCACAATACAATATCTGGTAAACAAAGAGAAACTAACATTACAAATCTAGTCAGAGCCTAAATAAAGCAACTACTGTTCTCCTCAATGGTGACAGCTTAAAACACAAAAAGTGGTGTTTTTTTATTGTTATTGTAAAAAATTACTTAGTTCTTAATAATATCACTATATGGAATTTTGTAGAGTGTGGCAAAAGTAAGGCCAAACAGGTTGTTAATATATAAAGCTGCTGTTTGTGGAGTTGCTTATGATCCTCTGCTGTAATTTTGAGAGATTTGATGTGTTTTATTTCAGTTTATTTCATCTACGACTGTGACTGAAGTCAGTTGTAGTTTAGTGTTTCTCTTCTCTGTTTCTGCTTATTAGCAGCAGGTGTTCATCATCAGTGCTCAATCATCACTTAATTAACCCCTTCACTGTCTCATTAACTTTAACTCTGCTGTTGAGTAAATTTTACTCAATTTAGAGAGGGACCAAATGTTCTCTGAACTGAGTAAATTTTACTTTAATCTGACTGGGGGGCAACATAGTGGCTCAGCAGTTAGCACTCTCACCTCACAGCAAGAAGGTCGCTGGTTCAAGTCCCAGCTGGGTCATTTGGCATTTCTGCGTGGAGTTTGAATATTCTCCCCATGTTGGCGTGGGTTTCCTCCGGGTGCTCCAGTTTCCCCTACAGTCCAAAGACATGCAGTACAGGTGAGTTGGGTAAACGAAATTGGCTGTATTGTATGTCTGTAAATGAGTGTGTATGGTTGTTTCCCAGAACTGGGTTGCAGCTGGAAGGGCATCCACTGTTATGCTGGATGAGTTGGCGGTTCATTCCGCTGTGGCGACCCCTGATGAATAAAGGGATTAAGCCAAAGGAAAATAAATGAATGAATAATCTTACTGGGTCTAATGTGGAGCCCAACTAGGAAACATGCATTAGGACCATATTGGTCATACAGTGACACAGCATTGCATTAAGCATTGCACCAGTTTGACTTTATTATTGCCTAACATCTTAAAAATTTCATAGTGCACTCTCAGAAATAAAGGTATGCAAGCTGTCACTGGGATGGTACCTTTTCAAAAGGTACAAATTTTTACTTAAAGGGTCCATCTTGGTAATTCAAAAGTATATATTAGTACCTAAAAGTTTTAAGAGGAACACTTTTGTACTTTTTAGGTACTAATATGTACCCTTGAGGTATTAATATGGACCTTTTAGGTACAAATTTGTTCCTTTCGAAAAGGTACCACCCCAGTGACAGATCGTGTACCTTTATTTCTGAGAGTGTGAGATTTATGGAGAATTAAGCATTTTATTTATTTGTTTAACAAATAACATTTTTTTCTATCACCATTGTAAAGAACAGTGGTTAGGATTTTTTTCCAGGTTAGTTTCTTGTTGGTTAATATAAAAATGTTTAAAGGCAAAGAAGATGATTTTTTCAAGTTTGTTTAATTTGGAACTGTAATGTTAAACTGGTTCTTGTTTGACTTGACTGGTAATAATAATAATTTGGTGTTTAGGCAGAAAGAGAATCAGTAGTGCTTCCATAAATTTATAAAAACACATTGAACATTTGAATCACTTTAAACACACAAACATCAAGAATCAGCAGATGAATCTCAACAATGAGGAGTTACTTTAGTTTACTCTAGAGTCTAGACCATATGATTGAGACTCCACTAAATGGATACAATTCTTTCGATACGATCTTCAGATCCTGTTGTATATGCAAATTTAACTAAATTACATAGACCAAATCACAAGATGCACTGGATTTTATTTGTTTTTTTTTTTTACAGAATTGTAAGCTATACGTATATATTATCTGGCATTCAAAGTATTTTATATGCAGGCTGTAAAATATCATTACAACCACACAAGGCAGGCTCAATGATTACTCTATAGTTATTATAATCTAAATGAAACACATTTTGTCATACATATGTGTAAAACATCATTGCAAATTGTAAAGGGTTTCAATTAATTTGTATAACATAATCTGGGTGGCACGGTGGCTGTGGTTAGCTCTGTCGCCTCACAGCAAGAAGGTCTCTGGTTCGAGTCCCGGCTGGGCCAGTTGGCATTTCTGTGTTGCTTGTTCTCCACGTATTTGCATGGGTTTCCTCCGGGTGCTCCAGTTTCCCCCACAAGTCCAAAGACATGCGCTATAAGTGAATTGGGAATTGTCTGTAACTGAATTGTCCGTAAGTGACGCAGTGGTGCAGTAGGTAGTGCTGTTGCCTCACAGCACGAAGGTCGCTGGTTCGAGCCTCGACTGGGTCAGTTGGCGTTTCTGTGTGGAGTTTGTATGTTCTCCCTGCGTTCGCGTGGGTTTCCTCCGGGTGCTTCGTTTTCCCCCACAGTCCAAAGACATGCGGTACAGGTGAATTGGGTAAGCTAAATTGTCCGTAGTGTATGAGTGTGAATGAGTGTGTATGGTTGTTTCCTCAGAGATGGGTTGTGGCTGGAAGGGCATCCGCCGCGTAAAACATATGCTGGATAAGTTGGCGGTTCATTCTGCTGCGGGGACTCTGGAATAATGAAGGAACTAAGCTGAAAAGAAAATGAATGAATGAATGAATTGTCTATAATGTATGAGTGTGAATAAGAGTGTATAGGTGTTTCCCAGTGATGGGTTGTGGCTGGAAGGGCATCTGCTGTGTAAAACATATGCTGGATAAGTTGGCGGTTCATTCCACTGTGACAACCCCAGATTAATAAAGGGACTAAGCCGAAAAGAAAATGAATGAATAAATGAATTATAAATTATCTCAATTTAGCTATTATTATAAACATATATGTTTGATCAAAAAAATTAATAAATACACGAAGTGACCATGTGTAAATGGGCTGGTTTGGGACCAGGTTTTCTTTGTAGTGTAATCATGGTGATCATTTGATTTTATTTGCAGTTATTAAACATCTAAACGTTGTATAATATTGATAATTCTGCAGCACAGTTTAATGTACATGATACACTGTAAAACCCAACAGACTAATTTATCAAATAAAAATGATTGTAGTTACTTTAAAATTACTTGCTCTAATTCAAAGCTCTGCTGGGTTGCCTTAAGTACAACAGGGCAGTTGCTATCAGTAGAGTGAGATGCAGCTCCACAACATTATTAATATAATCCAAAGTGACAAATAACATATATCATATGAACACTGGACAATACCATTATTATAAACAAACACATAAATATATCTTCATATTTTACATATATGTTTAATTATTTTGTATCTTTTTATTATGCTTGCCATAACACACAGGTACAGAAAACAATGAACAACTAAAATAAGGAATAAAGTCAAAGAACCCTATAAAGCAAACACTGTTCACATCAGTGATGATGTCTAAGGAAAATATTATTTTCAGAGAATTTCGTCTGACAAAGATAAATGCAAGCAGGTTAGTAATAAGTGAAGTTGTTGATACTTTTTGTGGAGTTGTTTGATGATCCTCTGCTGAAATGTTGAGAGATTGAATGTTTTATTTCTTTTAAGGCTGTGACTGAAGTCAGCTGTAGTTTTGTGTTTTTCTTCAGTAATTCTGCTTGTTAACAATAGGTGTTCATCATTAATGCTCAATCAACACTTACTTAATCAATTAACTCATTACTTCAACTTAAATGGAGCAAGTTCACAATACTCATATAGATTAGTTTTTTTAAATTCAAATGGTTTGTAGCAAAACGGTTTGAGTTGCCTTAACTTATTGAGCTTTACAGTACTCAGTTGGTTTGAGTTATCTTTATTTATTAGATTTACTACTCAAATTGCTGCGTGTACTCAAATGGATTAAGTTCACACTCATTAAGATCAGTTTTTGAACTTAAATGGTTTGTTGCAATCTGTTTCCTCAAATGGTTTGATTTATTGGGTTTACAGTGTAAGATTATTACTGGTCTAAAAGCGCCATCTATTGGCAGGCATCTTTATTCACTGTTTTCTGCAGGTGTGTTTTTTATGTAGCATAATTTTACGAAATCAAACCATAATTTTTTTTTACTATCTAATTATTTATATGATTTCAAATATTATAATTTAAATATATTCAAATAAACAGTTGCTCAAGCTAGCTATAATATTGCTTCTTTGTGCGGATCATGATTGCTCTGCAGTGGTAAAGGGTCTGGAAGCAGATAGCCTACGCTACGATGCAATCTGACCGGTAAAATCTCAGCCACGCATGCGTAATCCATCGTGCATCCCAATTCCGTTATTACGCTCTCTGTGAGACGTGCTTCAAGTGCACGCACGTCAAGTATATTTATTCCATTCGCAATATTATTAAATGTGTTGTTTTTAGGTGAATGTTCTTGAAAACGATTTTGATATGTCTCTGATATCCTGCGACGTCATCCATGTGTTTTGAGATGAAGTGATATGAAGTGTAGGCTAACTGAAATCTCTGCTTGTGTTTCTTGTTTCTCTTTCCTTCAGTGATTGTGATTATTACAGCAGGTGTTCATCAGTGTCTAAATTCACTCAGTTGTGTTCATTAACTCTCTCAAGTGAACTATATTAGTGAACTAGTGTACATAAGAGTGAACAAGGGAACAAAATGTGATGTCAAACACAGGGGCGGACTTACCATATAAGCGAGGTAAGCAGCCACTTAGGGCCCCGGAGCCCCGACCAATGCCAAGAAGCCTATATTAATCATATAGCTCTTTTATATATTTTCTGTCATATGTTGTAAAATCTGTCTATAACTGTTAATATTTTAACGTTATTACTACTTTTTAAAACCGGGGGGCCCCATGAATAATGGAACATTCCATCTCTACTGCATATGCGCGAGGTGTGTGAGCGCTTCAGTTCAATCAAATGCATTGCCTACCCGTGTTGTCAGTTTAGCGACTTTTCAGACTCCCCTAGTGCCAAATCGTCAAAAAAAAGCGACTAGCGAATGTTATTAGGTGTTACTGGAGATTTTTAGGGACTCTCGTGTCCGTGCTGTACTGTTCCTAACGTTACGCTTTGCAACGAGCTGCAGGTGATGCCGACGGTCTCTCAACCGCATAGAGCGCTCAAAATCGGCACAGCCATACACAGCCGCCTCACACACCTGCAGCCTGAGAGCAGATCATCAGACCGCCTCATATCGACGGCAAATGATTTAGCACCGCTGGCATGAGTTGTACAGTCAAACCCATCTGCTTCTGTTTTAAATTTAATCATTTAAATGGACCGTTTATTATTATTTTCTTGCTGTTGTTCACAATCAGATATTTTAGTGACACCAGTCTGCCAGCGATCAGAGGCAGGTAGGGAGAATTTTGAGAACATTTGAGGAAAAAAGTACAAATACGACATAGTTTGTGACCTTGTTTTTTAAATTTATTTCCTTTAATTTTACATTAGTAACTTAACATTAGGTTTCTTTAAATAATAAATTATAATATTTATTAAAATTTTGAATAACTGCTTTCTTATTGTATGTAGTTCCAAATGAAATTATTACTCCACTCAATATTGATTTATTACTATAACAATTAATAATAATAATAATAATAATGATGATTATTATTCATATTAAACAGATTTCTGAAGGATCATGTGACTTTGAAGACTGGAGTACTGAATCTGATAATTCATCATTAAAATCACTGGAATAAATGATTAAATGAAATGATAAACTACTTTTGAACAGTTATTTTAAAGTGCAATAACATTTCACAATTTTATAATTTGTACTGTATTTTTGATTAATCCTCTTTAACATTTAGCTAGTTGCTAAGACAGTCCAGTCTATTGACATATCGGGCTACAATGAGGCCAAGGGGTACATCAAAGGCACGTACTACAGACTAGGGACTTTGGTCACACCATCTCTAAACATTTAATTCTAAACAGCTTTGAGGGATACGGACACACTATAAAATACATCAGGGCCATGCACAGGGGGGTGGCCCGGTGGCTAGAGCCACTGCCCCTCTGCCCTCATTGGCTGAGGTGCCCCTCTCAGCCCCCAAACCCCCCCAGCTCTTCACTTCGCGTTCATATATATATATATATATATATATATATATACAGATACACACACACACACACACACACATATATATATATATATATATATATATATATATATATATATATATATATATATATATATATATATATATATATATATACACACACACACACACACATATATATATATATATATATATATATATATATATATATATATATATATATATATATATATATATATATATATATATATATATATATATATATATATATATACACACACACATATATACATACATACACATACCTTTTAACATGCAGTTCATTTTTCAACAATGCTAGGGCCCCATACCTGGAATTGCTTAGGGCCCCCAAATCACTAAATCCGCCCCTGGTCAAACACTGACTCTGAGTGCCGACTCCGAGCTCTGTATATTTACAGTTTACTACTTTCTCTGAAACAACAAGATTACCCAGAATGCATAGTTTTTTTTTTTTTTTACAGAATATCACTAATATCACTGTAGGGAAAATACAATTTTACTGTAGAATGTCGCTGTTTTTTACAGCACAGTTTTACAGTTTAGAGATGTTGCCAAAGTTCTGGATTGAGTTTGTCTCAGTTTGTTCTATATCTTCTTGTCATTTCAGACAGACTGAATGATGATCTGATTAGATCTCTTTGTGGAGCACTGGCTGTTGTCAGACTCCTTGTGCAGACAATAATCTCACTGTATAATTACAATCAATGACAAAAAAATAATGTTTGGGAATGTAAATTGATATTTCAAACTGCTACAAAAACAATAGAAATAACCGTCTTTTTAAAAAACTTTTTTGGTGAAAATACTAGTGGCCTAATTATGCACAGTAGCTTACTAAATATACTAATATATTCTGTAAAGACTTAGTATTTTTATGCATGGATTTTCTACTTTTTTATTACATAAAGATATCTTATTTGGTTGTCAAACTTTGCTAAACAAGACAAGGACAAATATTATTTAATAAATTGATTTAATTTTTGCAAACTTCTTTCTACAAATTTCAAGATGATAAGCCTTAATTTCCTGTTTTCTGTAAACATGTTAAATCTTACCTCAACACTTTTATTAATTCAATTTAGTTTTGTTGTGTTCTCATAATATTTTCCTTATCCTGTAACTAATACATTTTTTTATCATCTTTGCCCCTGATTAATTTAGCAGTTTCATTGTTATTTACTATTTCTGTTTCTCATGTAATTTCTTCATAGCATTAAATAAAAAAAGTTTTCTGTAATGTTTAATGTTGTATTGCATCCCAGATAGCATGCAAATGTGGGC
This sequence comes from Danio kyathit, assembly GCA_903798195.1. Taxonomy (NCBI): domain Eukaryota; kingdom Metazoa; phylum Chordata; class Actinopteri; order Cypriniformes; family Danionidae; genus Danio; species Danio kyathit. The sequence continues at coordinate 55,590,723 of LR812529.1, read as the reverse complement.
CACTTTAGGCAGTTATGTGGCACTGGTGGTATTCCTTCGGCCCAGACAAAATGAATGTGAGCCTGAAGTGGCCCACCTGTACAATGGCAAAGGGGGTCAAAGATTCAAAATCATATATAGGCCATTTAAGGCGAAGATTTGGCACTTATGGCAAAATGTAATCTGAATGTGAGCCTAATGTGGCCCATGTGGAAAATTATAAATTTGGCCCAAATGATGGAGGACAAATTTGGGCCACAGTTGGCAAAAATGTGGCATAGTCATTTAAGGGTAATCTGGGTCTAAACCTAAAGTGGCTCACACGTGTAAGTGCAAATGTGGCCCAGTTATCTTAAGACATTTGTGGGCCACTTTTGGCAAACATTTGGCACAGTAAGCTCTGGCTATTGCGGCTGTGAGCCTAATGTGGCCCAGAGAAAATATGGCAAATGTGGCCCAGTTATTTTAAAACAGATGTGGACCACTTTTGGCAAGTATTCGGCAAGGTAAACTCTGGCTAATGCAGCCGTTAGCCTATAGTGGCCCAAAGAAGATATGGAAAATGTGGCCCAGTTATACTAAAACAAATGTGGGCCACTTTCAGCAAAAATTTGGCACAGTTAGCACTGGCTAATGTGGTTGTGAGCCTAAAGTGGCCCAAAGTAGATATGACAAATGTGGCCCAGTTATCTTAAAACATATGTGGAACACATAGACTATGCAAGTCACCATCATGGAGAAAAGTGTTTGCTTTAGTTGGGCTCATAGCCCTGAACCTCTTAATATAAATTTTCTTTTGGCTGCTGTAACTTTTAAGAACTGAAAAGTTTAAAATTTGAAAAGTTTATTCATTACAGCAAACAAGCCAAATAAAAACAACAGCAAAAAAACAATAAAACTAAGTGAGGCACAACCTTTGATGAAATAATATTATTCACTGATTTTAACCAGTGTTTAATCCATTATTAGAAGTAACGTAATAACATGCTTGTGCATGCCACTGAATTATGAAGGTTTATAAGCTAAAAAAAACTAGCAAAATTTATGTGGCTGAAATCCAGCCCACACCAGACACTTAGGCCGTACTCACACTATGTACAGTTGCCTTGAATCGGGCCAAAGCACGCTTGTCCCCCCTCCCGTCTCCCCCGACGACCCGCACTCACATTACATTCGGGCCTGGGCGCGCTTCCATCATCGATGACGCGCTGCTCAGTAAGCGCTCTCGCTCAGCACAGTGGATATTTCTTTAGTTATATCGTTTAAGTCGTTTGATATGCGGTAACACGCAGTCTAATATTTCGCCGAACAGATCAGCCACTTTTGACGCTCATAAACAATCATAAAACCCTCGTGCTGCAGGAATTAGGAGGTTTGCTGAAGGCGCAGCTGACGTGCAGTGAGGGGTTTGCGTCTTTAATAATTTGCGTTCATTGAACAGTACGAATGATTAATTAATCCATATGAAACAGTCCCTTAAAAGTCACGTCTCGCTTTCAGTTTCGGGCTCAAGCACGCTTGCACTCACACTGTAAGCGTACCGCGCCTGAACCCAAGTGAACCGCGCTCTGGCCCACCTATTCCAACCTGGCCAGGGCCACCCAAGTGTACCGTGCCTGAGCCCGATTCAGAGCACTCACACTTCTCAAACGATCCGGGAAACGGGCCTGGGCACGGTTCGGATAGCATTGTGTGAGTAAGCCCTTACATCCGGCCCACATACCGCATGGAATGATGGCACTTGGGTGTGTCGCTCCAGTTTGCCAGATCTGGGCCACAATTAAGCCATAGCAATATCACATATCAGCCAGAATTCAACCAAATGAACCAGAACTGACCCTATTCTGGGCCACAGTTTGCTTTTATTCTGGCCCAGATCTGGCCTGCACCTTATGCTGGGTATGGCAAAGTACACAAATCCCAGCATGCATTGCAGTAGGAATACATTCTATAGCTTATTGATGCTACAGTTTTCATTATTTGCTTTTGATTCTGCTGTTTATGTTGACGTTGTTGATTTTGTCACTTTTAGTATCCTGTTTGTGAGTTTTGTTCATTGTGTTAATTGTCACCGTTGTTGAGGTTCATAAGCTGATTTTGATGTCTCTGTGAGCTAAATGTAACACGGAGTTTTAAGGTATTTGCTCAGGGTTAACCATGGCATGCTTCAGGGGTTTTCACCACAATGTTGGCAGACGTCTTCCTGCCAATTATTGAAAAATTTCGGCAAAATTTGGATGAGAAACACAGGAGAAACCATTTTTGTAGCATAAAAGTATTTTTTATTACAGTCAATATTTTTTATTTAAAAAAAATCTGTGAAAGTATGTACGGAAAATCTTATATTGTTGTGATCACCGTCTTCTAGGCTAAAAGATGAAACCATTTTGAAAGATGTATAAAACACATAGCGACTGCTAGCCAGCTTTGAGTAAAACATGACACAGCGGGTTTAGTTGTAACAGGGTGTTACAATTAAGCCACACACTGTTGGACACCAATTAAACTAACAAAATATTTTTTTTTTAAATTTGACTGTTTTAAATAAAAATATTTTTATTAGAAAATATTGTTTTAATAGAAAAAAATATATATTTTATTGCTAATAAAGCAAATAAATGCATTGTATAATAATGGATAAATGGATAATAATGCAAATAGATTCAAATGTGTTTATTCAATGAAAAAATAAATAAATAAACATACTGTGCTATGTAGAATGAAAAAGAAATGAGCCAATTACTGAGGAAATATAGCTACTATTTAAAGTAAACTGAATTTAAATTAATAGTGTGAAATCTGCCTTTATAAGCATTACAACTAACCCTCTGTCTGTTACATCTTGCCCTGCAGGTGGGGTAAATAGTAACATTTTTACTCCTGGCACTTTTGGCAATACTGCACAGAAACCATAGGTCCGGCGATCATACAACCAGTGGTCATTTGCAGGAGAGGCTTGTCTAACCCTGTTACATTATTTGACCAAAACCAAAAAGTGTTACTTTGTGCCCCACTCTCCCCTATGTGACAAGTGTAAGCCCGTCATGTCTCTACTCTCTGAGGCGCTGTGTATTTTATTATATCAAAACATTACATCCAGATGCACAATAAATTGGTTCTTATTAACATATTACTTTGTGTGGTGAAGTCATTGCGTAATCAAATAAAAATATAGTTGACTATTTGTAAAAGTAATACAAACACTTTAAGATCATTTATTTTTATTTTTAAATATATAAAAATATATTCATGATAATGAACAGTTACATTCTTTTAAACAATCACAGCTTGTGTACACTTACTCTTTTTACCTTTTGAAATTAAAACATTTATAAATGTGACAACAATTATAGCACTATTGGATTTTATTGCTACCTAAATTACCAACAATTATACATGTTAACAAATAGCAGTAAATTAACAGTTATGAAAAACAATCTGAGCTAGCAATTTACTCTACTGAGTGAAGCCTGCAGCCGCTGCTCTTTTGAGTCTCTTTAAAAATTGCTAAAAGTAGACAAATGAAGGTTAAAAATTGCTAAATTTGTTGTTAGGTGCTTTTTTAAAAAAAGTTGCTAGGGTAGTATGAAAAGTTGCTAAATCTAGCAACAAAATTGCACTACTTCATGCAACGCTTCATGTTCAAGCATGTTATAACGCTACTTTTAGTAATGGATTAAACATTGGTTAACATCAGTGAAATATATTCCTTCATCACAGGTTTGCTTTTCTTCATTTTATTTATTTATTTATTTTTTACTTGGCTTGTTTGCTGTAATGAATAAACTTTTCAAGCAAAGTTTTTTAAATGTACAGGAGCCCAAAAGACGATTTATATTAAGAGGTTCTGGGCTATGAGCCCAACTAAAGCAAACACTTTTCTCCATGATGGTGACTTTAGTCTATGTTTCTCTATTTTATAACCCATTAACTTCTGTAGCAGACCCCATCAACCTCAGCTGTTTCTTGAGCACTCAGTAGTGTGGAGACATGAAAGTGTTCATTTAAAACTGAGAATTTTGCTGTGGGGTTTAAAGGGTTAAAGGTTTGAGCTGTAAAAACAGTGTAAAAAAATGTATTTTAACAGTAATATACTGTGAGTGTAAACTACAGGAGCGGACTGTAAAAACACAGTATGTGGCTGACGACCCAACTGCCAGTTTTATTCTTTAAATTTACAATGAAAAGTTTTAAAGTGTATATTACTACCCATATCTGCCAATCCCAAGAGCTGCGATTTTACCCCTATAATTATCACCCCTTTTATGACCCCTGTTCCAAATATTTGTCAAAGGTGGCCCATATATGTCTTAAGATAACTGGGCCACATTTGCACTTACACGTGTGAGCCACTTTAGGTTTAGACCCAGATTACACTTAAATGACTATGCCACATTTTTGCCAACTGTGGCCCACGTTTGTCCTCCATCATTTGGGCCAAATGTATCATTTTCCACATGGGCCACATTAGGCTCACATTCAGATTACATTTTGCCACAAGTGCCAAATCTTTGCCTTAAATGGCCCATATATGAATTTGAATCTTTGGCTCCCCCTTTGCCATTGTACAGGTGGGCCACTTCAGGCTCACATTCATTTTGTCTCAGCCAAAGGAAGACCACCAGTGCCGCATAACTGCCTAGAGTGGCCCACATTTGTATGCTATCTGGGTAAACACCAGACCCTAATCGTTTCAGAACCACTCGGTACAATAAAAGGCAGTCTGACCAATGCTGTACTGCAGTGGAAAGGCAAACATGAGACAGGTCACACAATAGAGGAAAGACAGCAAAAGAGAGAGAATATGGAAAGAAAAAAAACAAACAGCAAGAAAAAATTTAGTTAGAAGAGCAGAGGAAAAGATGAAGAGACACATGAACAAGGGGTCTTGTTTAGAGCCTGAAATTAATGAAGCAATTTTCAAGCGATGGTTGCAGCTGAAAGGGCAATGTAAAACATGCTTGAAATAGTTGGTGGTTCATTCTGCTATGGCGACATATAATAAATAAGGGACTAAGCCAAAGGAAAATTAATGAATGGATAAACGTTGATTAAATTTTGACAAATAACTCACATTACTCCAAAGAAGAATCATAATTATACAAATTTTATACAAAAAAATAAAAGGTTTAGTGTAGTTAAGTTTACATTAAAATGTATGTAAAAATATGTATTATCCCTGCATACTAAATGTATAAGCTTTCTTTGACAGCAGAAACAATGAATATCACAAATTCCATAATAGAGTGGAGGAACTATGACGTCACCTTGTAGGCGAATCGGCTGCTAGCATAAAACTGGTTCCCTCGATAAAATCTCTATAGGATTTTCCCATAGACTTTTTGAAGATTGCAAATAATAAGCTCTGTGTTCAAACACTGTTCATTAAACTTACACGTTTTGTCCAACCGGATAATCCTCACACGAAAATACAGCTTTTAGCACTTTTGGATCTTGAATCCAAACGCAAGACCTGAAAAGCTAACATTAGGCTATAAACGGACTACAGCCTTCAGGGCGCTCGCCTGTGACGTCAGCACCACCCTGCTACAGACAACTCTTTAAGCTTAGAAATATGATCTATGATGACAAAGATTTACTCTCTCGGTGTATTACATTATAATCCACGCTATATATTATAAACAAATAAATACGCAAAACCACTTAGACCTAAGTACCTTTTGGATAGTTTTTACGAGGGAAATACATTTTGTTTTGCTTTACGGTTGTTGTAAAAATTTTAAAACTGTATGTATAAATGAGCCTACATAGTATTATCATAAGACATGTTTAAATAAGTGTATCGCTCGCGTACATACAGCCCGCTTACCTTAGTAACAGACGACAGAAATGAGGAGATGACGCGGGACAAGTCTAATGTTATATGCCTGCAAGTTCCATCATGGACACAGAACGACATTCAGTATTCTTTTTTTTGTCACCGAGTACAGCGAAAAGCAGCCCATACAGTCACATATGCTATACATTTTAAGAAGGAGTTTAAATATTGCAGATATGACAGAATTCAGATGAAGAAAAAAAAACGATGAAAAATCAGTTGATCACGTTAAAATTACAATTAACATGTATGTATTTTATTACACATTTATTCACACGTTTGCATTACTGAGAGCAGGAGAGAGACCGGCTGCACTGGTAAGCAGCATCTTCATAATATCGTTTAATTAAAATAAATGATCAACAAATGAATCTGTCTTGGCAGTCTTTACAAGTGAAGGCATTATCTACACACAATATGAATTCCCAATTAGAAAATACTACAAACAATAAAATACTACTCCTGAAAATACTTTAATCATAGACTAATCCAAATGCCAGCGCAAGCAGACTGCGCTCCAGACCAGTTCAGCTCGATGACGTATGTCTCCGACACCGCCTGTAGTCCCGATTAGCACATTGATAGCAACGTCTTTTTAAAGAAGCGTAACTGATTTAAAAAATCAAGAGTGTGCTGTAACTGATGTGTTTTATGTCGTAGAATAAAACGTGAAAGTATCTTGAGTTTGTGTTAGCCACGAACCTTATTTAAGCGATTTAACTGAAATCCCATTCAAAAAACCCATTGACTTTCGGACGAGGGAACCGGAACTGCTAAAATGCTAACTCGCTTCCGGGTTTTTGCATACAAATTGACGTCATACTGAAAATCCAGTGAAAATGCTCTAGGTGGCGCTTTGGAGTTGTTTTTGAAGCATGTAGTAATGTAGCAGCACCTGCAGACAGAGGGTGCAGCAGTGAGCAGACTTTTAATACCAGTAAAGACTGTTCTAAAAACTTTCTTCCCTAGCAACAGATGATACAGTACAAGCTGAAAGCAATGATTGGTTCATTTGCTGGGGTTTTTGGGGGATTTCTTAGGCTTGTTCTGTCTACGATTATACAGGCTTACAGGCATAAACAGCCAAAGTGCTTGCAGTATGAAACACAAAAAGAAAGTACTTGCATTACAGTACTATATTATTTTACAGTTCTCAACAGATTGCTTTGACATTTAATTCTGTGTTCTCATGAAACAACCAGTGTGTGGTCTATAAATTCATGTGCCACTCTTTCACATCCCTACAAGTCTTGGTGACATATCCTGTTTTTTTTTTTTACCAAAGAGGAAGAATGAAATAAAATGATGAGTCTGGTGGATCAGCATTGTTCCTAAAAGTAAATTTAAAGAGGGACTGATTTTGAGATTCAGTATGTCAAATCAAATAAAAAAAAAGAATAGATTTTCACAATAAATATATATAAAAAATACTAAAATCACCCAGGGTTGCAACAGCTTTAGACATTCTATTGTTATGTTTGTATTGTTTCTCTTAGCAATACATTCCAGGCTGCTACAACAGGCTGCTAAAAAGTGTTTGTAATACTTTTTGTTTCACTTTACTGGTAATTTTATGAATTACTCTACTTTTTATAACACTCGTTCAACATAAATTTCTGAGATCTCTAAATACTTTCAGGAAAAAAGATAAACACAACTATACAACTGATTTCAGTTATAAAATTAGATAGAAAAAAAATGAAATAAAATACATTCAATCTAAGCTCTTTTAAATTCGCAAACAGCATCACCAGCTTATTACAATTCTGATTTGATCATTTATTCATTCATTTTCTTTTCAACTTAGTCCCTTTATTAATCAGGGGTTGCCACAGCAGAATGAACTTATACAGCATATGTTTTACGCAGAAGATGCCCTTCCAGCTGCAACCCAACATTGGGAAACACCCACACACTCTTACACACAAACATCTACACTACGACCAATTTAGCTTATTCAATTTACCTGTACCGCAGGTACATAGACTGTGGGGGAAACCAGAGAACCCAGAGGAAACCCACGGGAACACAGGGAGAACATACAAACTCCACACAGAAACGCCAACTGACCCAGCCTGGGCTTGAACCAGCAACCTTCTTGCTGTGAGGCGATTGTGCTACCCACTGCACCACCGTGCTGCCCCTTTGATTTTATGTTTAACTTTAACTTTATTAACTGAAATAAAACACAAACATTAACCAAATCCACAAACAGCATAAAAAGCATCTGTTTGACTTTGTCTGTCAGATGCCTACAAAAGCCCAAGTTAGATTCACTGGAAATGTGTCATACGTGTTCATTGTTAAGAACTGTTTGCTTTATTAAGATAATTAACATCATAAATCTTGTGTTAGTTTCTTTTTGCTTGCTATAACTTCTTGTTGTTCATTTATTCATTCATTTTCTTTTTGGCTTAGTCTCTTTATTAATCAGGGGTCACCACAGCGCAATGAACTGCCACAGTTTAGTTTATTAAATTCACCTACAGCACATGTCTTTGGACTGGGGGAAACCGGAGCACCCCAAGGAAACCCACGTGAACAAGGGGAGAACAGGCAAACTCCACAAAGAAATGCCAACTGACCCAGCCAGGGCTCGAACCAGCGACCTTCTTGCTGTGAGGCAACAGTGCTACCCTCTGAGCCACCGTGTCGTCATGATATATATATCTTTCATTATATTCTGTACAACTTTGTAAAATGATGTAATGTTCATTCATTACGTACAGCATCCCTGTGTTGTTAAATGAAAACTAAAGTATCACACTTTCACTGTAACATTTCATATCTGTTTAAGGAATGTTTTAAGGTAACAGGTTATACATCTATTCCTTATAAAACATTGACAAACAGTAACACAATAACAAAAGAAAAACATTCTCTCAACAACAGTAGAAACGCATTATAAGGACATCACTGAGTTCTGAAAATACAAGTTTTCAGAAGTCACCACTTTGGAGAAGTGTGTTTCCTTTGCCTTGGTCTTTGATTCTCTATTTAGCTTTTATTTGTACACTGTAAAAAATGGCCGTAATTTCAATGGTAAAAAACTGTAAAAATGCTCAGTAAAAATCCGTAACAGTATGTTTCCTTAATATAAACTGCAAATAACCGTAAACTGACTTTCCCAGAATTCCCTGCATGGCACATCACTTTTTATGCTTTTTGTTGACATTACTATGGATTTTTTAGTTGTTTTCCCATCAGTAGATTGGAAGAGATTTATGTTACATCTAATGTTGATAAACAATGTTTATTTCATGACTTTAATTATGCATGTTACCATACTAGTGTTTAGTAGCTGTGTGAATGACGCTGAGCACCTTCTTTACACTAATACACTTTTCTGCTTGTAGGAAAAGTTGTTTGTGATGAGCATTGGTTCATTATGTATGAACTTTCTCATCACCACCTGCATATGGCTGAGTTAACCTGTCTAATCTGTGTAACAAAAGATGTGCAGATGTTGGTAATTCAAAATACAGACATATTACCTCTATAAATTAATTAAGTACGGTAGTTTACTGTAAAAAATGAGGAATTACTTTTACGGTTTATACCATATTTTTACGGTTAAATACTGACAACCACAGCTGCCGTTTTTTTATACCGTAAATATTACAGATTTATTTTTTACAGTGTATGTTGAAGTTCTGTGTTTTAAAAAGACAGATTAAAACAATTGATTGCTGTTTACTTCTTATACAGTATAAATTTACTGATTTTGTCAGTGATTAAAGTCTTATTCTCCATGTTAGTATGGTGTTGAATTCACAGAAATGATAATAGAAGTCCTTTGGTTCAGCATGTTGGGAGAACAGCTGTGCACTGTTAGGTTTTAAAACACATTGAACATCAGAATCAGCACATGAATCTCAGCGATGTTAACATGCTTAATGCTGCAGTGCATGCTAGGAGAACCACACAAAACTCATCATTTACTCCCAGCATTCAATGCGACGCATGGTGGCTCAGTGGTTAGCTCTTTCGCCTCACATCAAGTAGGTTGCTGGTTCGTTTCTGTGTGGAGTTTGCACGTTCTCCCCGTGTTCGCGTGGGTTTCCTCTGGGTGCTCCGGTTTCCCCGACAGTCCAAAAACATGCTGTATAGCTGAAATGGATGAACTAAAATGGCCATAGTGTGTGTGTGTGTGTGTGTGTGTGTGTGTGTGTGTGTGTGTGTGTGTGTGTGTGTGTGTGTGAATGAGCGTGTATTGGTGTTTCCCAGTACTGGGTTGCGGCTGGATGTGCATCCGCTGCGTAAAACATATGCTGAATAAGTTGGCGGTTCATTCCGCTGTGGTCACCCCTGATAAATAAGGGACTAAGCTGAAGAAAAATGAATGAATAAATCCACTGTGACAAGAACTTATTTCAACCATCATTGAGATTTATATGCTGATTCATGTGGTCTGTGTGTTTTGAGTGACTCTGATGTTCAATGTGTTTTTAAAACCTGATCAGTGCACTGCTGGCCCTCATTCTATTCTCAGTACAGTTCAATCAACAACACGGTATTGTTACGATACAACAACAAACTTCTTAACTAGATCAGTGAATCACACTTTTATATGACAAACCAGCATAATCTAATTGTTTGTTGTTTTTCTTATACAGCAATTTAAGAGACTCAAAAAAAGCACTTAAAAAAGTATACCATAGTCCACAAAACAAAGAATGTGTATAAGGAATTAGTAAATAAAACCTACCAAGATCTACCAGGCAGAAAAACCCATAATTTACTCTAAACAACATTATTCTGAGTTTGCTGAGAAAGTACAGAAAGTATTGGTTTGACAACTGAAATTAAAGCAACAGAATCAAACTATGCCATATACTGCAACAATGAAACATACAATCCTGCAGAAATTCATGATGGTTTCCCTTTTCAAATGCAATCATTTCTTTCAGCAATAAACAGTAAAGGTAAGAATGCAAAAAATGCACCTTCCATGTGCCAATATACCCGATTTTGATTAAACATTAGTTACTAAAATGGAAAGTAAAAGATAAGAAACTCTACTTCCTCATATTTTCAATAAATCAACTAAAATGTTTCATTTTCAATAAGTGTGACTGAGGGCTTTTGTAGAAATAAGCAGGGGTGTAGCGGACATTTTAAAAGATTAATTATATTATTACAGGTAACATTATTAATCACCTGTTTCTAAATGGTCTGCCCCCCCCCCCACCTTTGATTGAAGGGGTTTTATTTCAGTTATTTCATCTAAAGCTGTGACTGAAATCAGCTGTAGTTTTGTGTTCCTTCAGTGAGTCTGCTTGTTAAAAGCAGGTGTTTTTCATAGATTTTTCAACAGGATTTAAATCAAACTTCGCTTATCAACACATTCATAAAACACATGCATATACACCTTTACTCACACACAGCAAAATCCTCAGAGTAAAATTTACTCAGTTCAGAGAACATTTGTTCCCTCTCTAAATTGAGTAAAATTTACTCAACAGCAGAGTTAAAGTTAATGAGACAATGAAGGGGTTAATTAAGTGATGATTGAGCACTGATGATGAACACCTGCTGTTAATAAGCAGAAACAGAAGAGAGCAGCAGTAGCACCTTTGCTCATTGATTACCTGATTGACTTTATTTCTGTCAGATGTCCCCCCCCCCCCCCCTGATGTCATCATCATGGAGAAAAGTGGTTGATTTACTTGAGCTCTTTGACTCGATTGCTGATGTTAACTTTTCTTAGCTTGCTATGACAAGTATAAAGCGAGCAAATATGATTAGGTCAACTGATCTTGTATTGATTCTCACTCTTGATAAGAGTTACTGAAAAAGAGAATATGTTTGACTTTGCAAATTATGTTTAAATGATGGTTTATCATATAAGAAACAAAATTCAGTGTTTTTCCAAGTGAATGGACCTCAGCTGTGGTTTTATAAATTTTTAAAACACATTGAGCATCTGAAGCACTTTAGAGACACAAACATCAATAATCAGCGTATCTATCTCAACAGTGGTTAGAGATTTGGCATTTTTTTGGCTGCAGTGTCTGCTAACATTCATCCATAGTTCCCAGCATGCACTGTAGGAAAAAAAAACTCACCATAGTTGAGAAGCCCTCGCTGATTCTTTATGTCTGTGTGTTTTAGATGTTCAATGTGTTTTATGATCTGATAAAAGTATTGCTGAGTTCCATTTTCTTGATACAGTGCTACTTTTGTGATAAAACACTATTCAGACTTAATAGGTCAAAACCAATTTTACTGATTTGACCAGTTACTAAATTCCCTCAGAATCAATTATCCAGAGCACAATAGCTCTCTTTATATACTATTTGCCACAATACACTATCTGGCAAACAAAAAGAAATCAAGTCAAAGTCCAAGTAAAGCAACTACTGTTCTCCTCAATGGTGACAGCTTAAAACACAAAAAGTGGTGTTTTTTATTGTTATTGTAAAAAATGACTTAGTTCTTAATAATATCACTATATGGAATTTTGTAGAGTGTGGCAGAAGTAAGGCCAAACAAGTTGTTAATAAGTAAAGCTGCTGTTTGTGGAGTTGCTTAATGATCCTCTGCTGAAATTTTGAGAGATTCAATGTGTTTTATTTCAGTTTATTTCATCTACAGTTGTGACTGAAGTCAGTTGTAGTTTTCTCTGTTTCTGCTTATTAACAGCAGGTGTTCATCATCAGTGCTCAATCATCACTTAATTAACCCCTTCATTGTCTCATTAACTTTAACTCTGCTGTTGAGTAAATTTTACTCAATTTAGAGAGAGACCAAATGTTCTCTGAACTGAGTAAATTTTACTCTGAGGATTTTGCTGTGCATATACACCTATACTAATGGATGTTTAAAACAACATATATGAAACTTGCGTATATACATATAAACTTGACGTATGCATACACCCACATACATACAGTATAAATTCCATTCTTGCATAAACGCCCACATTAACACACGCACTTACACATAAACTCTGCATGAAAATATACCTGTACACACTCGCATATACATATAAACTCCATCCTTGCATACACCCACATTAACACGCACATACACATAAACTTACTGCATGCAAACACACCTATACACACGCACATACATATAAACTCCATCTATGCATATGCACTCATAAACTCTCACATATGAATGTAAACTTGATGCGTGCATAAACACCCAAATAACACTCGTGCAACCATACAAAATAAAATTCACAAACGTATATACAAGTAGTTGTGTATATACATATATTCAAGTGATTTCATATGTGTATATGCATGAATTCTCAGTGTGAAAGGAAGTAATTTCAGTTTAAAAGGAAGTAGTTTCATTTCAGCGTAAAAGTCCTTTGAGCATAAATTAGCAAGATAATTTTTTTGTCATGAATCTATGTTATTGCAAAGCTTAGAAAACAGAAATAATGCGATTAATGGAGGAATTACATCTGTTGAATAATGAAAATAGATTATACTAATTATAAGAAAATATAAAAAGATAATGCTAAGGAATGCTTCAGCAAAATTGAAGGTTTATTATGCAGTTAAATTATTGGAAAGCTATGGGTTTAATAAATATAAGGTTGCATAAGTAATTATTTAGAATAAATTATGTTTGTTTAATATTATTTTTTTAATGTTTCGTCACAGGTTACGATACACATTTATTTCCAGTAGGGGGCAGGAATGCACTTTTTAAGTGGGTTTTCCTGTCACCAATAAACAGGCTAATGTTTGATTTAAATCCTATATGGCGCCTCATACATTAACCTCGTTAACTTTATCACGGCCTCTTAAGCTGTGGTCACATTGGACTTCTCTCCCCACAGACTTCCATTCATAAGCATGCGAATGTGTCAGACCAACGCTATCTCACAGCAATTCGTAACTTTTTGATTAGTGGCTAATTCGTATGAATTCGTATGATCTAATTCGTACAAATTAGTACGATTTGCCCATCACCCAGTGACGGTTGGGGTTAGGGGTGGGGTTGGGTGCCACGCTTCCTTTTTAAAATCGTACATTTTCGTACGACTGAACTCATACGAATTCGTACGAATTAGCCACTAAACTGACAAAACGTAAAATACTTACGTTTCCTCGTGAGATCAGGCTGGTCAGACTGGAAACGTAAGCTCGTGTGACAAGTTTCGCAGATCGATGCGTTGGAAACTTCAAGCTTGGTGAACTCTGACCTGCGAAATCGCATCACTTGAGTTCGTGAGACCAATCAAGGATCAAAACATGACCTCTCTGAACAGAAATTTAAAGAGCCCCTATTATACATTAAATAGGGTCATATTTTGGTTGTAAGGGTCTCCAACAACAGTCTAATATGCATGCAAGGTCAAAAAACACTTTCATGGTCTTATAATCTGCATTTATTTTTACCTAATTATCCCAGCGACTCCCATATGAATTGTTCAGTGATTCATTTGTTCCCAAACCCCTCCTTAGCGCGAAGCTAATCTGCGCTGATTGGACCGATGACAGCCTGTTGCAATTGGTCAACAGCGTTCAGCGCAAGACAGAGTGAAATGCCCAGCACAGCTTATCAACAACATAGAAGTAGTCAGAGTGCGTACACGCTTCATATTAGTGTAAGGCGTGGATTTCGGCAGTGGGTGAATGTAAATTCAGACGATGGACTTGAAAATACTGACGACTAACTATTTTATTGAGCAAAAACTGAAGGAAGAACTGGAGAGGAGATCGACACGAGTCTCCTAGCCCGTCACACTAGTTGACTGATTCCAGCCCAAAAACTATCCAAAACCCGCCAAAAAAAAAACAAAAAAAAAAACCGCCCACTCATCTGGAAAACACGGTTGTGACAGTCGCGAAAAACACGATAAGTGTTTATACCCGCACAATCGTGTTAAAAACAGTCCAATTGAGCGGGAAACCGCCCAATCTGGCAACACTGCTCTACCTGCTCTTTTTTTACACACACAAAGACACACACACACACACATTACCCTCCTCCTCAGAGGACACAACACAAAAATAAAAGTCCTTAACAGAAACATTCAAAAACAGAATACATTGAATGTACATTAAAGAATCAACTTCACATTAGTTACTAACACCATAGAACACAGTACCCGGTTCTCACCAGAGTTATCAGGGCCGGCGTGTCCATAGAATAGTGAGGGCGGCGTCCGCGAACTCCCCCGGTTCTCACTTTCATCCGCGACACTCACCCCCTCTCTCCCGGTCCTCACTTTCCCCCAGTCTCCTGGATTTTTTGTGTGTGCATGAGTGCATTAAAGCAGTTCAGTTAAACACTAGCATATTGCTCTGTTATTAACAATGACACACATTCAGTATTAATCCACACAGTGGCAAAAGCTGAACTATTCTGAACCTTGACCGCCGCACGTGTGTAAGAACAGCTGACGGTAGCCATAGCAATGACAAACGACAGGATTGCAAGCTCACAAACACGTTTAAATCCGCAAAGAAAGCGGCACGCGTCGCGTTTTTAGCGTGGTTTTAGTCGCGATATGTATAAGTGTTATATGTTCTCTGGGCTTACCTGTACTCTGTCTTTCCTAACGATCACCAACCCTCATTACAAAATGGAGGAATAAACCATGAGCTGTGTATTGATAGTTCCTGTGGAGCTCTGTCAAAGTCTCATACATCAGTAGTCTTTTCTGATCCTTCCTTTTTTGCAAAAATAAACCTCAACCACTGACTCTTCACAGCTTCATCTTTGGGTAGAGAATATAATCAAAGAGAATCAAACTTCCAATAATATCCAGCTAAGCACAGCGTCTTCATGACTCATCATGACTTCAGGATCTGTTGTCAGATCCTGCTGTGTTAGTGGGCGGGGCCGCAGGTTTAAATTTTGTGGGTCTGCGCGCGCAACCATTATGTTTCATGTCTACGTCATGCCGAAACGGCTAAAGACTCGTTATCAAGACGATTCATTCCAACCACTATGAGTCGACTCTTTTATAGATGAATCAATAGTTTTAAACACTGTCCACTTTCAGATTTAAGCTTTAGCTGGACATTTCACTTCACTTAGAGCTGTGTTACACACTACACAGAAGGTCATTTTCAAAAACCCATAATAGGGGCTCTTTAAAATATGGAGCAATCACTCACTTTTTTAATGTCTAATCATCCTGTTTAATCCTGCCCCTTTTAACAGCGTTGTATGACAAAATTTCGCAAAAAAAAATCTATGTTGAAGTTTCAACTTTTCAACTGTTGCAATGATTATTCAACGAAAGTCTGCTATCTGGGAATGCAGAGACTCGTCTGTCACTACGGTGTCTACAGGGATCAGTCTCACGCTCTCCACTCATCCACACTGTAAATAATCTTATGTGCTATTTACTTTTAAAAAAGTGGTAACAATACACACATTATTTTAAGTAGTATTCAAGACGATTGTTTTTAGCAAAAACTACTTAAATAAATCATGTGAAAATTACTACATTATTTTAATTTGCTTTTATAATTTAAGCAAATCAACCATAATTTACTCCTATTTATCAATGAAAATTACTTATTCATAACATTTTAAAATATACAATTCATGAAATACATACACAATGCTTTTTTGCCAAACATCATTTTATTACATGTTCCACTGCCCAGATAGCATACGAATGTGGGCCACTTTAGGCAGTTATGTGGCACTGGTGGTATTCCTTTGGCCCAGACAAAATGAATGTGAGCCTGAAGTGGCCCACCTGTACAATGGCAAAGGGGGGCCAAAGATTCAAATTCATATATGGGCCATTAAGGCAAAGATTTGGCACTAATGGCAAAATGTAATCTGAATGTGAGCCTAATGTGACCCATGTGGAAAATGGTAAATTTGGCCCAAACGATGGAGGACAAATGTGGGCCACAGTTGGTAAAAATGTGGCATAGTCATTTAAGGGTAATCTGGGTCTAAACATAAAGTGGCTCACACGTGTAAGGGCGTACTCACACAACCGTGCCCAGGCCTGTTTTCCGGATCGTTTAAGAAGTGTGAGTGCTCTGAATCGGGCAACCTGGCTGGGTTGGAAGTGGTGGGCCTGAGCGCGGTTCACTTGGGCTCAGGCGCGGTACGCTTGCAGTGTGAGTGCAAACTTTTGTAGGAATACTCACATTTTAAACAAAATCTGACAGAATTTGTGTGTTATAGTAAATCAGTACATTTATAAAAAGCTATAAAATATTTTTCAAGCCAGCCATGACTTGTTCATCCTCCAAGACAATGCTGAAGTCCACATATTTGGTCACCCTTTGGCCAACCCATTCTCACCCCGAGGGCATCAAAATCTGAAGCATGGTCAAGCACCATACCCTTGGCACTATACTGACGCAAAAGGAATTCCATTTTGGTTTACACCTATTTTCTGACAGACAGCAATTTTCTGCGCATCCACAGTCTCACACAGTAAAATAAACATTACATTCATTATTATGAAATTATTCATTCATTCATTTTCTTTTTGGCTTAGTCCCTTTATTAATCAGGGGTTGGCACAGTGGAATGAACCGCCAACTTATCCAGCATATGTTTTACGCAGTGGATGTCCTTCCAGCTGCAACCCAACACCGGGAAACACCCATACACTCTTACATTCACACACATACACTGTGGCCAATTTAGCTTATTCAATTCACCTGTACCGCATGTCTTTGGACTTGTGGGGGAAACCAGAGAACCTGGAGGAAACCCATGCGAACACGGGGAGAACATGCAAACTCCACACAGAAATGCCAACTGACATTATGAAATTATGCAGTTATAAATTTGTGTTTAATGTTTCCTTACAATAGCTTTTATGCAAAGACATCAGGAAATAAACCATATGCATCTCTGTGAACAGTAATTCTCTAAAGTGTTTGAGTAGACTGTGTTGACTGACTGCATAAACTCAAGTATTTTGACCAACTATGGACAGGGTGTATTCAAAAGGTGTAATAGTGTAGAAAAGAAATAAGTTTATAAAAACAAACCATGTTTATACAAGGAATAGTGCATTCAACACTGTAGTGATTAAGCTATATTTCTGTTTTCGTAAAAAATTTAAAAATATAAAATGCAGGTTTATATTACATATCTGAAATGGTTTCAGACACATTGTATTTATCCTGGTCATTGTCATTATCCTGGATGATCTCTTCCTAGACCAGAAACAGAGGACAACTTCTCGTCTCATCTCTGATTTAATGTAAGGTTGGATGCAACAAAAGTGTACAAATTAGTAATATGGCCTAATAATAATAATACAGATATGACATTATAAAAAACACCTGCTTTATGGCACATATTCTTTTTCTTAAAATCTGTGTGAGTAAACTGCTCCTCTTTTGTGGGAAATATTGCGATCATTTTCTTTATTAATCTGAAAAATTAAGCAAACAAATATTAATATTTATAGAGTATTTATATACAATATTATACACTGTAAAAAATTTCTGTGAATTTAACAGTAAAAGTCACAATCTACAGTAAAAACTTGTTAAATGACTAACAGCTCATTTCTGGACAAAATACAGAAAATAACTGTGAACCCATGTCTGAAATTTCACCCCCTTATTCACTAGTCCCTAAATTAGTTGATTAGTTTAGTCTACTAGACAGAGTGAATGACCACAAATAAGTGAATTCAGACACTGATGAACACCAAGCCCAATCACTGAAGGAAAGAACAAGAAATAAAACTACAGACACAGCCTCACACCAAACCAACTGAATTAAAACAGGATTAAACAACTCCACAAACAGCATTAGCAGCTTCACTGATTAAAGTTTGACTTCATTTCTGTCATATCTGCAAGAATATCTGATAATCAACAGAGGTTTTCTATTTTTATTGAAAATGTTTCATTTGACCTCCCCATCATGAAGATCAGAGGCTGCTTTAGTTGTGCTCTTGAACCTTTACTCTTCTATCTTAATGTTACTCTGGCTGTTATAACTGTGTTTCTGAAGCTCATTAGTTATGACAAGAATTTCTGATATTTTGTTTAAGGTTAGTATTAATAAACGATTAAGTACTTATTTATTGTGGGTTGTCTGGGATAATACAACTGCTTTCCATGGCGAGTCAACAAATAATTGTTAGGAATCAATGAAAATTTCTAATTAATAATTAGAGATTTGTACACAAAATCTTGAGATCACCAGAAATACGTTGACCATTTGAGACACAGACGGATCAAGATATGAACCTCAACCATGTTTGCAAAAAAAGAAAAGAAAGAACGGCATAAATCATTCATGCCGCAATGCATGCTGGGTGCCAGCATAGTACAAAACTCCCAGCATGCATTACAACATAAAAAAAAAATTATGCAGCTTTATGCTCTAACAATTTCTTATTTGCTGTTATTCTATTTTGTTCTTGGGGGCTAATATTTCAGTAGATTTTTTTTTTTTTTTTTTTTTTATTCTGGGTTGATTTTTTTTTTGTCACCATTGTTGAGATTCAAAAATTCTAATTATTTTTTAGTTTATTTTTACATGCCATAGTTTATTTAGTGTTTTTCTTTTATATTTATTTTGTTTTTAGATGCTATGATTTGTGTTTGATTTATTTGTTTAAAAAGTATATGCTATGTGTGATTTTATTGTATGATGTTGTTCTGTGTTGTTACCTTAAAAACACTCAATAAAAATATTAATAAATAATAATAAAAGTAATGTTAACATTTAGTATTAACACAACTCAACACATTTGTTAGAAATGTTTGTTTTATTTTGTTGAATCTTTTTTATGTATTCATTTGTTTGTATATTTATTTATGTATTTAATAATTTATTTAAAAAATGTACATGCTATAATTATTTTTTTTTTATGTATATGCTATATGTTTTATTTTATGATGCTGTTCTGTAATATTAACTTTGGGAAAAATTTTTTATAAAAGTAATGCCAACATTTAATGATAATGCAACTCTTTTAATTTAATAAAATAGTTTTTTATTGGTTTATTTTGTATCTCCTTCCTTATTTATTTATTAAAAACTTTTATATGCTATGTGTTTTATTTTATGATGTTTTTTCTGTATTGTATAACTGTATAACTAAAAACTGAATAAAAAAGTATCTGAGTTATTGAAAATAAAAACAGCTAAATTCTTTGGACCAATAACCATGTTGCATTTCTTTGAAGATATGTAGTTTCCAGGGTGCTTTGCTTATTATTTTATAGTTATGATAGGGCATTTTAGCTGTTTTAAAAGACAGACCTGTTAGAGTTTAATGGCCACTTAGTTTGGAGATTTAGAAGAGTTTATTTTTTGTAGATTTTATATTTTGAGGTTACCAGTGTGCAAAAGAGCAGCTCATGCTTACAATGCTGGTGACTTTATTGGAAACACTAGCAGTGAAGAAACTGATTTAATCTCAGTGGTTCAAAAGGAAATCAAACATGAAAGTCATAAACTACACCAATGATTTTTTGGTGCATACATTTAGGAATAATTCAGCTTAATTACAGTAACTTAATACATTAAAACTAAATAAAAAATATTACATTGACTCAACTAATCAATATTGCATTAGTTTCATGTAATGAACTTACATTTATTTAAATAAACATTGTTACTTAAATGCAATTTTACTCTGCTTTGAGGAACCTGTTGACAAAAGAATAAATAAAGCAATGCCAACTCTAAGCAATACCAAATATTTTTTTGAGTGCAAAAGTAAGCAACCACTCTTCATCACAGTGGCGACATCCAAAAACTTGTATTTTCAATAAAAATGTAAACTTTTAGTTCTCAATAAATGTGAATGAGGACTTGGGTAGACGTCTGACAGAAATAAAGTCAAACGAGTTAGTAATAAGTAAAGCTGTTTATTCAACTAGAGTTTTAGTTTCACCTTGTGTACAAACTACTTAATTTTATGCAATGGGTTTCCACACAGGTTTCTAGTAAAGTCAACAGTTTGGGTTTAGAGCGCACACAAGTCTTATAAAGAAGATTGTTTTGCCTAGATACAGTGATGTCAGATTGGAGCTCAGTTTCTGATTGGATGCTGTGATTCTACATGACCAGAGATCAGAGGCTCTATTATTCACTCCAGTACAGTTTATTTGATATGGTGTTTGCTTCAGTCTCCTTTCATTAAACTATGGATCTGTTTGGTTTTTTGTTGACATTCACTGTTATTGTGAGTAATGGGGTTCAAGGTAAGACTGAACATTTGCTGAGTAAAATTACTTCTGCTTTATAAAGTCTAAGTAAGCTATTAAAATGTCTTTTTTTTAAAATGACTTTTACTCTTGTACATGTATATTTGATTTTAGATGTATATTTCTGACTTTACACATAAAGAGAACTCTAGGGTTGACTCTTATTATGTCATTTGAAGGTGTTTGTAAATATTATAACTGTACTGATTGTGTTAATGGTAGTTCTTCAATTCATCTATTTTAATTAATATATTGATGTTTTATCTGTTTCAGCTGAGCACAGGGATTTTCAGTTTACTGGATGTTCTGATACAGAGAAAGACTATTTGAAAGGATTTGATGGAGAGGAGCTGTACCATGCAGACTTCATTAGAAAAGAAGGAGTACCGACACTGCCTGACTTTGCAGATCCTCTCAGCTTTCCTGGAGCCTATGAGAATAGTGTTGCTCAAATGGAGGTCTGCAAACAAAATTTAGCCACATACATTAAGGCATACAACTCCCCGGAAGAGCAACTAGGTAACATATACGCATTGCATATAATTACTGTTTTTTCACACAATGAATATATTACATAGAAAATAATCTTACCTGATCAATTGAAAATGCATTTCACCTAATTTATTCAAGATTTTAATCTAAGCTGCAGGATATCTCTCATAGTCTAAGACAAACGTGCACAGAAGTCCTGAATGTAAAGCACAGTTCATTTCTGTGTTGCAGACCCTCCTGTGACATCCATCTATTCAGAAGACGAGGTGGTGCTGGATGAAAAGAACACACTCATCTGTCATGTGACTGGATTCTACCCTCCACCTGTCAATGTCTCCTGGACTAAAAACAATGATATTGTGACGGAGGACATTAATTTTAGCCAGTACCGCGAAAACAGTGACGGCACCTTCAACATGTTCTCCTCTCTGAAGTTCACACCTGCTGAAGGAGACATTTACAGCTGCACAGTGAAACACAGATCCATTCAAGGCCAACCCAACACCAAAACATGGGGTGAGTCAAAGCTTTATGTTAGTAATGTTGTGCATCACCTAAGAACAAACAAGACATCTTAAAAGCCTTTAGTTTACCATATAAAGTAGCAACACACTGCAGAAATTGTTTGGCAAGATTCTTTAGACATGATTCAATTGTTATATCTTGGAAAAATCTGAAAAAGAATTGTAAGACATAAAAACAGATAATTTTCCATTGTTGTTGATCAGTAATCTTTTCATGTCATTTTACAGGGAAAATCAAATAAAAGCATATAGAATCTAACAAAGGATTTGAGGATCACAACATTTTTACAAAATGTGTGTGTGTGTGTGTGTGTATGAATGTGTGTGTGTGTGTGTTGCTTCAGCAAGCATCCATTCGTTTGTGGTGTATTTTTTTTCTTTTATATTCTTCAATTATTATTTCATCTATTCATTCAATTATTTCATTAAATCATATTATCATTAATAATCATTAGTCATATAACAATGTAATAATTTATTAGTGGATTGATTATTATCCATTTGTTCTTTTGTAAATGATGTTTTTGTGTTTTATTATTTTAGACTAATAGAAAAAGGGATTCTTGTTTTAATTATTTAAAGATATAACAATGTCTCAGTGTTTGGGTTTGTAACATCACTGAGTGACATTGTAAAGAAGTAATTTAGTTTTTTCTTGTTAGATTTTTGCTGGTCAGATGAAGTATAAACATTGAAACATAAGCAACTCAAATTATTCAATAAACTCTGTTCTTTCTTTATCGTTAATCCTTATGTCTCATGCTCTTCCTCTTCTGTCTCCTATAGAGACTTTTTTAACATCTGTAACATTTCCTTTATCATGTTCTTGTATGTTTTCTCTAGAGGTGGACGTTGAGCTGCCCAGTGTTGGTCCAGCAGTGTTCTGTGGAGTGGGTCTGGTTCTGGGGCTGCTGGGAGTCGCTGCTGGAACTTTCTTCCTCATTAAAGGAAACAACTGCAAATGAAAGCTTTGATTTACACATGAACACAATCTTATTCTGTAATTCGGATTCTGTGTACTGCTATTTAACAGCATCTTTTCATAATGTCTGTAAAATTGGGTGTTTTGTCTCTAAAAACAAAATGTGTGCCAAACCATATTTGGTGGGATACGAGTTCTTCTTTCATTTAAATATTCATTCATTCATTCATTTTCTTGTCGGCTTTGTCCCTTGCGGGGTCGCCACAGCAGAATGAACCGCCAACTTATCCAGCACGATTTTACCCAGCGGATGCCCTTCCAGCCGCAACCCATCTCTGGGAACTCATTTAAATATAAAGGATAGAATTTTCAAACAATCCAATATTCTTTTACTACACATTTGCTCAACAAGATGATGGTGAAGGAAAAAGACAGCGTGTGTGTGACAATGATAATGAAAGTTACCAGACAAATTATTAGCCATTCATAGTTATGGGAATACATACTTCTCAGGACATACTGTAGATTCTATAGCTTTTAGGTTAGATGAATTCTATTTTTTTTCACCATAAACTTGATCCTGACAAAAACTGTTTTTTCAATTATTTGCCTTAACTAAAAGACACATGAAATATCTTGACAAAATGGTTGATGATTTTTTTTTTGTCAGTAAATCCACTTGTCCTCAAAAGTAAACAGTCACACAAACACACATATATGCACCATTTAATTGTTCCATTAAATCATTTTTTTTTCTGGATGTATCGTATTTTTGTGACTTCTGACAGTTCTACACTTTATTTTTGTGTTCTGGTTTTATCTTATGATAAGCAATGACAAAAGTGTCTTGAAATTTATGCTAAATTTAAACAATTGTAAAGCTAAGTTTAATTGTAATTCTTTTCATGCTTTGCTCATTTTTTATGCTTTTTATTGGATTTTAAATCAGGCAACGTGAGTGTGTTTTATAATGCAACTTCAAATAGTAGTACTTTAAGATATTTTATTCAGTCTTTTTTTTTGTACAGTTGTTTGATACTGAATAATCAAACCTTTAAAAATAAATAAATCAATTGAAAGGTAACCATTGTGTTTGTTTTTAGTCATTAAAAACTTCTTTTTACATGTCACAATCACAATGTCAGTTGTGTAGGCAGTGAAAAATGTTACAAACAAATCTTTAAGCAATGATTAGCCATGATTATTTGAAATATGAATATATTTATTATTATTAACAACACTGTAAAAAATGTCTGTGATTTTAACAGTAAAAGTCTGTACAATCTACAGTGAAAACCTGTTAAATGTTTATGGCATGAAAGGCAATGAGAAACTGTATGTACTCAATTATTACTGAAGTAGTTCCTAGTGATTAATTACTTAATTCATAAGAAAACCTTATATTTAATGTTGTCTGCAACAATGCTGCAGCATCACATGGAGGAGGATCAACACACAAATATCTAAGATTTAATCATTTTATTAAATTCATGCAAAAAACCTTGAGATCTCCAGTACTGCATTAAGACACACAGACATCAAGAAGCAGGATATGAACCTCAAACATGGTTGCTAAAAAAAATGCATAATTCATTCATGCTGCAATGCATGCTGGGTGCCAGCAAAGTACGAAACTCCCAGGATGCATTGCAGCATGAATATATTATGCAGCTTTATGTTTTTTTTTTGCCTTTATTTTATGTTTTTCTATTTCAGTAGATTGTTTTGTATTGTTCTGGGTTGATTTTTATTTTTTGATTGTCACCAATGTTGATAATAAAAGACTAATTTTTGATGTGTCTTTTTGAGTTCTGCCATAGTTTAAACATTCTCATTGTGAATGGTGTATTTAGACCTGTTAACTAATCGTTGACTGCTGTCAGTCAAGTGGTTTCGTTTACATATGGTATTCATTTCTCTCACATAACAAACAAGACATTGAATAAGACCACAAGCAGGTGAGGGTGGTTTGATTATAATAATTAATCTCATCAGACTTATTCTTATGATTTCTTTTGGCTTTTCATGCTGTACAAATACTGTGATTAACACAATTAATTATAGCGACCAAAATAAAAACTAGTTAAATCAAGAAGTTAAAGGGCCCACCTAAAGCAGACTCTGTCCTCCATCATGGTGGCTTCAAATGTACAACAGAAATTTCATTAAGAGCTTTTTTTCACATGAAGTCAAAGATCAATAATAAGTGAAACTCCTAGGCCCAGTTTCACAAACAGGGCTTAGCTTAAGCCAGAACTAGACCTTAGTTAAATTAGGCTATTTAAGCCAAATTTATAAAAACAGCCGTAGAAAACTACATTACTGGTGTGCACCTGGAGACAAAAAATGACACTGACATATTTTAAGACATCTCACTGCAAGTTATTTTCAGTTAAGACAGCTCAAACATACAATTTAATCCAATAATAGCTTTAAACCTTGTTTGTGAAACTGGGGGCTAATGTTTGTGGAGTTGTTTTTCTGTAGTGTTTTGTATTGTTATGGGATTTTTTATTTATTTTTTGTTTGTCACCATTGTTGAGATTCAGAGACTAATTGTTGATGTCCGTGTGTTTTTAAGTTCTGCCATACAGTAGATTAAACGTTCTTATTGTGAATGGTCTATTTAGCCCTGTTAAACAGTCATTAATTGCTGAAGCTCCAGTGGTTTCATTTATGCATGTTACTAATTTCTCACACAGAACTAACAAGATGTTGAATAAACCGGCAAGCATGTGAGGATGGGTTTGATATCGTAGTAAATCTCATCAGACTTTTTCTTATATTTTTATATTTTAAATATACTATTTATGTTGTACGAACACTGAAGAAACAGTTGAAGAGCCCAACTAAAGCAGACTCTATCCTCCATCATGATGACTTCAAATGAGCAACAACAATTTCATTAAGAGCTTTTGTTCATGTGACAGAAATAAAGTCAAAGGTCAATAATAAGTGAAGCTCCTGATGTTTGTGAGTTGTTTAATGATCTCTGCTGAGATCTTGAAAAATAAAAGTTTTATTGTGAAATTAGTTTTATTTTTATTAATTATCATTTTATTTAGAGTTTTATTTTCAGTTGATTTCATCTTTGGTTTTGGCTGTAATTTGTGTTTTTCTTTTCTTCAGTGATTCTGCTTGTTAACAGTTGTTCATCAATAATTCTCAATCCTCCTTTAATTAGACACTTAATCATCTCATTAACTTCATCACTGTCTGAGTGTTCAACCCTCTGTAGTGAGGACACTAGTGAGGATTTTGCTCTGGGATCTAAGGGGTTAAATGTGTTTAATGAAAAATATAGACTGTGGAATGTATTTTTAACAGAAATATTTTGTAAAGTGAATTTACGAATGTAAAATGTTAAAAACAGTAGATTACTGGCAACCACAGCTGTAGTTTACCTTAAAATCAAGAAAAACAAAAACAAAACAAAAAAAAAACAGCAAAATACTGTAAAACATTTTTTTGTGTCACCATTGTGGAGGATAGTAGCGTCTGTGTGCAAGTCCAAGATGAACTGAAAGCAACTCATATGCTGTGTCTTTTTATCTTTAAATATATCTGTGCAGTTACTAATGCAGTATAAATCTGTTTGTTAATTACAATCACACATACAGTAAACAATGCATTTAATGACTTTACATTTTTGTGAACTGAACGTTGTATCAGTTCATGAAATATGGTTATTTTCTGTAAATTTAAACAGTTCTTTAAAATGGCTGTATTTTTTATGGAAAAATCCTCACAACCACAGCTGCAGGTATTTTTCCGTAAACTCAAGAAAAAAAACAGTAAAGTAATGTAAAATGTTTTTGTGTCACCATTGTGGAGGATAGTAGCGTCTGTGGGCAAGTCCAAGATGAACTGAGAGCTTCAGATGTTATGCTGCATCTTCTTTTGTTTAAATGTAACTGTGTAGTTACTAATGCAGTGGAAATCTATTTGCTAATTGTAGACACACATGGACACATTAATGCATTTAATGACTTTATATTTTTATGCACTAAGCTACGTTTTTGTGAACTGAACATTGTAACATTTCATGAAATACGGTTATTTTCCGTAAATCTAAACAGTTCTATAAAACTTCTGTAGTTTTTACGTATTTTAAAAATTCTGTCAACCACAGCTTCCGTTTTTTCCCCCATAAATTCAACAGATTTTTTTTTTAACAGTGAACACCTGTTTATCATAATTTAAATTGAGTTGCTGTGTTACAAACAAAATGATTTGTATTAAATCATTTGTATTAAATAAAATAAAAAATAAAAAAATATTTCAAGGAGTTGGTAAACTTAACTAAACTAAACTAAACTAAATGGAATCAAATAAAACAGTATTTTTAAATTAGGATAACTGACAAAAATATGACCTCATAAATATTTTGCAAACAGTGTTACAATTAACAGTTTCATCTGTTAAATCTGGTAAAATAAAGCTAAATATAGTTAAATATTCATTTGAATCACAAGATTATTCTATACATACTAACAATTGTTTTTTTACATTGGTCACTTACATTTACAGTGAAATAAAATAAATGAATTACATAAAATAAAATAAGGAACTCAAATAAAATTATTAAAATAATCTCAAATAAAACAATAAACTAAATTAATACACTAAAATAATATTAATAAGCTAAATTAATAACGTAAACTAAACTAAAATTAATAAAATAATCTCAAATAAAATAATATAAAACAAAATGGCTCAGTGGTTACCACTGTCGCCTCACAGCAAGAAGGTCACTGGTTCGAGTCCTGGCTGAGCCCGTTGGCATTTGTGTGTGGAGTTTGCATGTTCTCCTCATGTTCGCATGGGTTTCCTATGGGTGCTCCGGTTTTCCCCACAGTCCAAACACGTGCTATAGGTGAATTGAATGAGCTAAATCGAACAGTGTATGAGTGTGTGTTTGTGAATGTGCGAGTGTATGGGTGTTTCCCAGTACTGGGTTACGGCTGGAAGGGCATCCGCTGCATAAAACAATAGTTGGAGGTTCTAAAATATAGGGACTAAGCCGAAGGAAAATGAATGAATGGATATATTGCTTGGCACAAATATTTATAAAAAAAAAAAAAAAAAAATGTTTTGAATAAATTTTTAATTAAAATAAAATAAACTAAATAAATAATCTAAATTAAAATAACGAAATAAAATTAAAATAAGTAATAAACTAAAATAATACACTAAACTAAAATCTGATAATTAAATAAAATAATAAAATAAAATAAACCATAAACTGAACTAAAATTAATAAAATAATAAAATAATCTCAAATACAATAATAAAATTTGTAAAATAAATAAAATAATAAAAAATATTGAAAAACACATAAAGACTGACAAAACATTTATTGAAAATCTTTTTTATTAAATTTTAAACTAAAATAAAATAAAACTAAACAAACAAACAAAAAAACATTTAGAGAATTTACAAAAATACCACACAGACACAAATAATAAAATGAACAATAAACATATAAATAATAAAATAAATAAAAATGAATGACAGTAAAATAAAATAATAAAATATTTAAATAAAATAAACTAATAAAACAAAATAAATTCATTTCAACTTAAATAATAAAATACAATAATCTAAAAGAAAACACTAAACAAAACAATTTAAAGATTTTACAAAAAATATTACACAGACATAAATAATATATAATAAACAAATAAATAATAAAATAAATAAAATAAAGCCAAAAAAGTAAAATAATTAAATAAAATAATAACCTTAACTAAACTAAAATACAAAAAGAAATCATATCATTAATACATGAATAAATTATATATAATAAATATATTGACTGAATAAAATATTGAATTAATAAAATAAAAATAATAAATAAAATAAAACAATGCAAAATAAAGAAAAATAAAATAAAACATCAAAATAAAGTAAAACAATAAATTAAACTAAAATAAACTCAAATAAAATACAATAATAAAATATACACAATAATAAAATATATATTGAACAACAATATATTGACTGAATAAAATAAAACAATATATTAAATAAAATCAAACTAAAATCAAAGCAAAATAAAGTCAAATAAAATCAGTCATTAAAATAAAGTAAAATATTAAACTAAACTAAAATAATATTCTAAATTTTAATAAAATTAATACAATAAAATAATAAACTAAGCTAAACTAAAATAAATTGAAATAAGAGAATAAAACTAATAGAATACTCAAACAATATTGAATAAAATATATTGACTGAATAAAATTAAAAATAAATAAAATAAAACAAAAATCAAAGCAAAATAAAGTAAAATGAAATCAAATAAAACATCAAAATAAAGTAAAATATTAAATTAAACTAAAATAAAATAACATACTAAACGTCAATAAAATTTGCAAAATAAAATATAAAATACAATAAAAATATAAACTAAACTTAACTAAACTGAAATAATAAAATAAAATAAATTACTAATGATAAAATAAATTTAGTGACGCAGTAGGTAGTGCTGTCGCCTTACAGCTAGAAGGTCGCTGGTTTGAGCCTCGGCTGGGTCAGTTGGCATTTCTGTGTGGAGTTTGCATGTTCTCCCTGCGTTCGCGTGGGTTAGGGTTTCCTCCGGGTGCTCTGGTTTTCCCCCACAGTCCAAAGACATGCGGTACAGGTGAATTGGGTAGGCTAAATTGTCCGTAGTGTATGTGTGTGAATGAGTGTGTATGGATGTTTCGCAGAGCTGGAAGGGCATCCGCTGCATAAAAAGTGCAGGATAATTTGGCGGTTCGTTCCGCTGTGGTGACCCCAGATTAATAAAGGGACTAAGCCGAAAAGAAAATTAATGAATGAATGAAATAAATTTAAAAATCTATTTTTTTGTAATATTTTTTGACTGAAAAATAAAATTATTGAATTGAAATTACATTTCAAGACTTTAATCAAATAAAACAAAAAGAATTGTAATTTTCGAATTTACAAAAATATTATCTAATAAATATTTTGCAAACTGTCACAATTATAAACTGTTTCATCTGTTTCTATGAAAAATATAACTAAACTAATCTAAACACCTGTGCTTAATTTAGAAAACAGACACAAATAATAAATATTCTTACATTTGTCATTTTTTGTGTACAGTTGTGCACAACCGCTATGGTTATACATACATGTATTAATGCACTCAAAGTTATTGCCTTGTGAACACAGGAAAATGAAAGCAGTTTTTCACCTAGCAACACTTATGTGAGAGTAAGCTGATTGGTCAGATTATTTAGAAATCCACCACAAGAACAAGACACTGAGAGAAAGTTCTTCATTTGGCAGATTCATAGACTGTCAATATGTATCTGCTAAAACTTTTTCTTGTCATACTGATGCTGTCGACATTTACTGGAACAGGCAAGTAAAGCAAATACTGAGCAAATATAGACATGTAATTCATCAATGATTTATGCTTTATATGTATAGTGCTGTTATTATAAAAGCTGGTTTGCTTTGACAAAATATGGACATTCTAGTGACAAAATATGGACATTCTAGTAAGTAATGTGAGCAGGATGAGATAATAGTAGCACAGGGCTAAAGAGAAGCTACTAGCAAAATAATGGTAAATGATGAATACAGATATATTTTTATGACTGACATAAAATTGTACAAAATCTGAAGTGCTAACTCTATTTTCTTTTTTTAGCTGATGGATATTACAACTATGTGAATTATCAATGTGTCTACAGCACCAGTGATTACAGTGATATGGTGTTTCTTGATACATTGTCCTTCAATAAAGTTGTGGATGTTCAGTACAACAGCTCCGTGGGGAAGTTTGTAGGGTACACTGAACAGGGACTGATATTTGCAGAGAACTTCAACAAGAACCAGGACTTCATGCAGGGAATGAAAACTGGTGTGGATATCTGCAGACATAATGCTGAGATCTTGGACTCAGCTGTCCGTGATAAAGCAGGTGAGCTCACAGACTCTTCTCATCTTTACTCTTTAATAAAAATGCCTTATCATGCATGGGCTCAGAATAACCATAATCATATTGTGTGAAACAGAGATCTGTGGCTGTGGTGGTGTTGTGTCTGCAAAATGTGGCCGTCATTAATGACCTATGGTTTTTAATACAAAAATAAAATGTCATTATATATATTACAATAAAAGGGAAGTGCGCTCTTTTTATTTATGGATGATTTCTCAGAAGCTCATTGAGTATAATTAATTCCGGTAACACTTTACAATAACAGTACATGAATAATGATGTATTAATATGTTAACTAAACAACACTTTATTATGAATTAATGATGAGTTAAGGTATGCACTAATCATGAACTAACTTTAACTACAACATGAGTCACATGAGTTCATGTGTTAATAACAGCTACCTTAATTACTTGTTAGTACATGATTGTTTGTTAATTAATGTATTAATTACCACATTAGTTTATGCTTAATTAAACCATCATGAACTCAAGATATGTTAATATATAATTATGTTGTGACTTTACTTGGAGGGGCACATCATCAATAACCCATTCTTAACTACTCATGAACTCCTTATGCACGTCCAACTAGTGGGTTTACACTGAATAACAATAGAAAAGTGTTCAGTCAACATCAGCATGAACAGGAGTTCATGAGTAGTTAAGGATGAGTTAATGATGATGTGCCCCTCCAAGTAAAGTCACAACATAATTATACATTAACAGCTCATGAGTTCATGTTGGTTACATTTAGCTTAAACGTAAATGTTAATTAATACATTAATTAACAACATGTACTAACAAGTAATTAAGGTAGCTGTTATTCACGCATGAACTCATGTGACTCATGTTGTAGTTAAAGTTAGTTCATGATTAGCGCATACCTTAACTCATCATTAATTCATAATAAAGTAATGTTTAGTTTGCACATGAATACATCATTATTCATGTACTGTTATTGTACAGTGTTACCTTAATTCCTATATTGTACATGCACCACTCATGCATTTATAAATATTTGTGTCATACATCAGAATACTTTAAGCAAATGTGTATTTTTCTGTCTTGCTTAGTAAAACCAAAGGTAACAATCAAGTCAGTGAAGCAGACTGAAGGCAGACATCCAGCTGTGTTGCTGTGCAGTGCATATGAATTCTACCCGAAAAAAATCAAAATGTCCTGGCTGAGAGACGGTAAAGTGATAACTTCAGATGTGACCTCCACCATGGAGATGGCTAATGGTAACTGGTACTATCAGATTCACTCTCACCTGGAATACACCCCTAAATCTGGAGAGAAGATCCAATGTGTGGTGGAGCACGCCAGCTCAACTCAACCTATTACTAAAGAATGGAGTAAGAGGGAGCATTCCTTTATTTCCATTTCGTCTTTCCTTCATGACTTTTTTGTTTAAATAGAAAACACAGTAAATATTATGTTGTCACACTTGCATGGCTTAAACAATTTTAAATGTAAATGAAATTATTTAATTTACTAACAGATTATTATTTCCTTTTTCCACAGATCCCCATATCTCTGAGTCTGACAGGAATAAATTCGCCATCGGAGCGTCTGGTCTGGTGCTGGGAATCATCATAGCGATAGCTGGACTCATTTACTACAAGAAGAAATCAACAGGTCAGTCTAGACAGTCAGTTTAAATCAAATTAACTAATACATTCATATAACCAGGGGTAGAATTTAGCTCTCATCATACTCAAATACACAGAAACACTATCTAACTATATTCATTTAACTTGTCAATAATAATTTGTTTTTTTACTTTATCAGGGAGGATCCTGGTACCAAACTAACAGCAGTGAGTCTAATGTTACCTGATGACTACTGAAAGAAGACCTGATTGGACAACTGCTGCATTCTTCATGACAGATTTTTTATACATTCACCTTATAATGATTTTTGATTATTTTTTACTTAAAAAAATTTAATTTATAATGAAAAAAGAAAAACAACATCAAGCATACTACATGACTTGTATTTAAGCATCTTCATGTAATATTGATTGCGAGAAAATAACGTGCTTTACAGAGATTATTTGTAGTATATATTTTAGCTTGAGCTCAAATATGGATATGAAAAGGGAATGATAATGTAAAAAGGTTTTCAGTAAATGCTTTCATGCCAGTTTACATACTTTTCTAAAACTATTCAAAGTTTTGATTTGAGTCTGAGCTGATTCTGCATAAATGGTTCAAACATGTCTTTTGCATAGTAGAGAATGGTTATGAAGTGCAAGCATTTATTCATGGGTCTTTGCTGCCCCCTACTGGCAGTGTTCTTAATCGTGCACAGTTTTCAGTGTGATTGCTTAGTTTAATGATTTTACTAATACTTCTGTTACTTGCAGGAAAAACTTCCACAAAACATGCAGCATATTGAGACAATTTTTAAATCTGTACATTTTAGTTAATAATAAATATTTCTTTACAAACTTAAAAAGGTTTCTTTTTTAAAGATTTTCTCTTATTTCCCAACATTTTCTTGTACATGATTACATTTTTCTTACTTTTTACAAAAATCTATCGATACATATAAATCTCATGGGTCTCATGGGAGACAGTACAGACATTGAAATGGAGACATTCTCTTACAGTATCTCTTACTCATGAAAACAAGTGTCGCTTGAATCCACAGTCATAAGATTATAACAATATGGAAAAATGAAAATAATGATAAAGCAATAATTATAGAAAAATAATAATAATAATAAAATATAAAAACATAATAAAATGGCAATAATCAATAGTAATAATACTCAAACCATTAACTAATAATCAATAAAATGTTATAATGATAATTATATAAATGACTAATGATCATAATTAAATGAAAAATTAAATAATAAAAACAAATAAAAATAAAACAACACAAATGAATGGCTGCTTTCTTAAAACATCACACACATAATAAATTTGCTACAAGGATTCTCAGATCCTTACAGATAGCAGAACATCATTGAATTAACATTGAATCAACTGAAATAAAACACAGTAAATCTCTAAAATCTCAGCAGAGGATCATTAAACAACTCTATTAACATCATCAGCAACTTCCCTAATTACTACCCAGCTAGCAAAATTCATGTGGCTCAAATCCGGCCCACACCAGACACTTACATCTGGCCCACATACCGCATGGAATGAAGGCACTTGGGCGGTCCACTCTTGTTTGCCAGATCTGGGCCACAAATAAACCAAAGCAATATCCCACATCAGCCAGAATTCAACCAAATGAACCAGAACTGACCCTATTCTGGGCCACAGTTTACTTTTATTCTGGCCCAGATGTGGCCTACACCTTACATTTGCTGGGTGTGGCAAAGTACAAAAATCCCAGCATGCATTGCTGTATGATGGCATTCTATTGACCTTATTCTTCAATGCGGAAGTGCGCTCGTTTTTGCGATTGTTTTAGAACTTCCGATTCAGTTGCCTATGTGAGAAATGACTAGGAATAATAAATGGCTGAAAACGGTCAAACTACTTGCTCTACAAACAAGTGTTTGCATGATTATACAGACAAAATAGAATAATATAATAAGAAAACCTCAGTTTGCAACATCATGCAGCAGAACGAGCTGTTTTTAACATCTAAAAATGAATGGAAGTGAATGAGACCGGAAGTCTCGAGCCAAAATT
The DNA here is from genome assembly GCA_903798195.1 of Danio kyathit. Classification (NCBI taxonomy): domain Eukaryota; kingdom Metazoa; phylum Chordata; class Actinopteri; order Cypriniformes; family Danionidae; genus Danio; species Danio kyathit. Next base: position 55,556,212 of record LR812529.1, on the reverse strand, counting down.
ATTCAAATGGCTGCGCCCGCTCGTACGCGGAGAATAAGGTGTTTTCATTATTTGATTTTGATTCTGCTGTTTATGTTGGCGTTGTTGATTTTGTCTCTTTTAGTCTCCTGTTTGTGATGTTTGTGAGTTTTGTTCATTTTGTTAATTGTCACCGTTGTTGAGGTTCATATGCTGATTATTGATGTCTCTGTGAGCAGAAGTTGAACTACATAATTTTTTTTTAGCTTATTAACCTTCATAATTCTGTGGCATGTGCAAGCATGTTATTATGTTACTTTAATAATGGATTAAACATCGGTTAACATCAGTTAATTATATTATTTCATCACAGGTTGTGCCTCACTTAATTTTTATTTTGTTTTTTTTTACTTGGCTTGTTTGCTGTAATGAATAAACTTGTCAAGCCAAGTTCTTTTTATATTAAGAGGTTCAGGGCTATGAGCCCAACTAAAGCAAACACTTTTCTCCATAATGGTGACTTTAGTCTATGTGGTCCACATATGTTTTAAGATAACTGGGCCACATTTGCCATATCTTCTCTGGGCAGCTTTAGGCTCACAGCCACATTAGCCAGAGCTAACTGTGCCAAATATTTTCCAAAAGTGGCCCACATTTGGTTTAGGATAACTTGGCCACATTTTCCATATCTTCTCTGGGCCTCTATAGGCTAACGACTGCATTAGCCAGAGTTTACTGTGCCGAATATTTGCCAAACGTGGCCCATATATGTTTTAAGATAACTGGGCCACATTTGCCATATTTTCTCTGGGCCACATTAGGCTCACAGCTGCAATAGCTAGAGCTTACTGTGCCAAATATTTGCCAAAAGTGGCAAACATATGTGTGGGGACTTAACGATGCAGACACCAATAACTGAGTCGACACCTGTGATCAGAATCACCATGATCAAGAGCCATTTTGGTCTCTGACCAAAATCAGAAGGTCAGGCCACATTTGTTGCAGTACAGAGCAGGAAGCGGATGCCTTGAGGCTATTGACCTCATGACTGGTCCATCATCAGTTAAGTGTCATCGGACCCACTATCCTGATCAAGTTAACTCAAGACAAACGGGTAACTGATCACGAGAACACTTTTCTTAACAAAGAGCTTGTGTTTGACCTCAGGAAATGGGGTTTTCAACCCCCATGCAAGACAGAGAATTGACTGACTTGGGTCCAAAGCAGAGAATCAAAATCCTCTCTGAATTTTATAAACTCTCATCAAACATTACAGTTCATCAGATCATCCTCAAAACGATGATAGCAGACTTTTAATGAAATGTTATTGCTCTTGTATGACACCTGAATCCTGTATATGTTAAGAATGCATTAATCATGTGTGACCATTATGCTTTGATTTATCACAAATGTACCATTATGTGTATGTTATGTGAGATGAATGAGTGAAACCTTTTCCGTTTCTTTCATTTCGTTTAATCATAGATATGTAAAATGTATCATGTTCATATTATAAATGCATGCTTAATACTATATGTCTAAGCACCATGGCTCATGTGAGTGAGTCACGCCACAGCTGCATGTGCAAACATGGGACTGCCACGCAGATCCACGGACAATGCCTTATTGATCCAGCTCTATTAGGGGCCGGAAACATTGGTGGTTAAAACCCATCACCCCAAAACTCTGAGCAGAGTCTGAGCATGGCGGAGCAGAGCAGAGTCTAAGCAAAACAGGCAGAGCACAGCAGAACAGAGTGGAGCAGTCCAACAGAGATGCACCAGCAGCAGCTGTTGAGGAGTGGACATGCTCTACTTCCAGGACAACTCTTCTCCAGGTCCAGTCTAGGTGGACTTGGACATTAAGATGGGATGAGACCAGCCTCAAACTTCCCCATCTTCCGTTTACTCTTCTTTCTTTTCTTTCCGTCGAGAGTCCCGTTAAGTTAAGTTGCGTCGCGAAACCAGTCAACAGGACAACAGTTTTGCCGTATCCAACTTGAACTACCGGACTTCACTTCATCAGCAGCCTCAGAGACGTCACTTCAATGACCAGCAAACCACCAGCGAACTCATGTGGGAATCCAGCTCCACAGAGGGATTTCACCACATCACTAAGGAACGCAAGTACATCTCCAGATCCATTGCTGAACTGGTGTATGATCTGCTAATCATGTTAAATGATAGAGAACCCTGTCTAAAAAACAGTAAAGGTTGAATTGATTATTTGGTTCGCTTGGTTAGGTTTTACATCTTGAGGTTTTACATCACAACTCTCCTAAACTCTTCTTTTCCTTCTATTCCTTGTCTGCAACCGGTATGAATGTGTGTGTGTATGTGTTTGTGTTAGTTTTATTTGTAGTCAATAAAGTCTCATTTGTATTTAAAGGAAAGTGGCCTGTGTATACTTATGAATCTATTGCCTTATACCTAGATCTTGTTACCCTGCTTAAATATTAAAGTGTTTTTACTTTATTTCGAATAGCAATATTCATTTGTTGAGTCAACAGTCCTGTCTGTTCAAACAATCGCTGGATGATTAGTTTGTTCAGTTCAAGAGAGTTGATTTTTTTTTTTGGAGCCGCTTTAAGTTCTGTTATTTTCCCTTTGAGCTAATTTAAAGTTAATGCACTACATAATTGTGTATCATGTGTGCGAGGCCCTACATATGTCTTAAGATAACTGGGCCACATTTGTACCTACACGTGTGAGCCACTTTAGGTTTAGACCCAGATTACTCTTAAATGACTATGCCACATTTTTGCCAACTGTGGCCCACATTTGTCCTCCATCATTTGGGCCAAATGTATCATTTTCCACATGGGCCACATTAGGCTCACATTCAGATTACATTTTGCCATAAGTGCCAAATCTTTGCCTTAAATGGCCTATATATGAAGTTGAATCTGCCTCCCTTTGCCATTGTACAGGTGGGCCACTTCAGGCTCAAATTCATTTTGTCTGGGCTGAAGGAAGACCACCAGTGCCATATAACTTTATTGAGAATTATATTGAGGTTATAATTGATTAAAAATACTTTTTCAGAAGTCACCATTATGGTGGAGTGGTTGCTTTACTTGGTTTCGTTGATTCTTCGTTTATCATGTTAATTCTGTCTTTGTTGAAGCTAATTATGGCACAATAGACTAAAAGCAAGTTGAATAATTTATCATAATTAGTAATTTTGATTCACCAATTGCGTCAGTAGTTTAATTTTGTATTGTGAAGATAAGGTCATGGAGAGTTCATTGAACTATTCATGTTATTCTGCATAGTATTAATCAGGTTTTAAAACCACACTGAACCTCTGAAACATTCAAAACACACAGATTCAAGGTATGAGTCTCAATGATTGTGACAAATTTCTTGCCATAGTAAATGCTGGGAGAATCAAACCCTCATCTATTACTTCTTCCAGTTCAATGCATTGTTGTAATAATAATTTATTTTAATAATTTGTAAACCAGAATAAAATAATGTAAGCCCCATCCTCCCCTCCTTTGTGTTTTAAAATTAGCATGTTTAACTCTGCGTGTTCCCAGTTTTGGGGACAAATGATGTCATCAGAAAACTACTGTACTTTTTAGAGGTCTGTCTGTATCAATAACACCAACTGCATGCAACTGAATGAAAGCTTAGAATGTCTATTTTCAGCTGATATACATCACTTTGATGTTTGTTGTACTGTAACAAAATTATTTACACTTGTTTTACACTTAATTTATGTGTAAAATGACGACCCCCCCCCTCCCCAACACACGTGCAAGTCATACATCAAATGAAAGCTCTCATTCCCAGCATTAAGGATCCACCAGTATTTTTATTGATTTACAATCACTTATCCAGATATCCACTTATCTTCGGATCAATCATAAGGTATGAACTCCTATTTTGTAAACATACAAGGGGATATTTGCCCCGTGCGCTGATGCAGATAGCACAGATAGCCAAACAAGCTACATCATCCTTTACCCTAGGTTCTCCGCTACAAAATGAGTCCATTTTCACATTTTCTGTGGTTGTGTGCATGAGTAACCCCCTGCTATGTCTTGTAAGTGCCAAACACAACAAATTTGGGTTATGATATTCCAAAATTCGGGAAAATATGATAGTGCCAACTTATCCAGATGTTATAGGTATCATTGGAAAGACAGCTTTACACTCAGATTTACGCTAATATATCTCGACATGAAATCAGCCAATCAGTGGCAGGGATACTGCAGGCTGAATGGGAAGAGAGCTGTGCAAAACAAAGCCAAGGTGCCGTGTGTAAAACGCACAGGTTGGCAGCGGGAGAGGCGGAAGTGACGACGAGGACGTTCGCGCGCGAAATCTTTGAACAACTATAACAAAACAGTATTAAAAGAATATCTCAACGATTCCGAGAAAGAGAGAGATGAATCGACCTCGAATAAAAACGACATTGACTGATTCAGAGATAAGGGAGTGCACTGAGGATTCAGTAGAGGAAGAGGGAGGAGAGGAAATGGAGGTAGGTCGAGAGAAAGTAGAGGGTTACAGTGTATTTACTAAAGTTGGGACAAGGAAGAGGAGAAAAAAAGTAAAGAGAGTTCTTCTGGTAATGTAGAAAATAGTAATGAGGAAGTAATGGTGGGTGGGAAGAAAGTGGAGTTTAAAGTAGTAATCAGGTTTAAAGAAGGATCTGGGATGAGAGGAGTAAGTCCGATTGCTCTGACAAATGAGCTGAAGAAGTTAGTAGGAGAGATAGCTAGTGCAAAAGTGCTGCAAGATGGGGCATTGCTAATAATTTGTGGAAACGAGGAACAAAGGAAAAGGGCATTAAGTGTTAAGAAAGTATGCAAACAAGAAGTAGTGAATTGTAAAATGATTGGTGAAAAATTAGGAGTTAGGGGAGTAATTTCTGGGGAAATTTCAGAAAATGAGATAAGGAAAAATATTGAAGGAGGGAAAGTAGGAGAAATCAGAAGACTGCAGACAAATAAGGAGGGGTATATAGTTAACAGTTTCTCAGTAATGATTAAGTTTGAAGAAGAGGTGTTACCAGAGCGAGTGAAAATTGGTTACATAAGTTACCCATTAAGAGAGTACGAAAGAGCACCGTTAAGGTGTTATAACTGCCAAAGGTATGGGCATATAGAAATAATATGCAAGGCAAAAAAGAGATGTGCAAGGTGTGGAGGAGAACATGAGTATGGGAGATGTGGAGATGCAGAGGTGAGGTGTTGTAATTGTGGTGGAGCGCACAATGTTGCATTCGGAGGATGTGAGGTTAGACAAAAAGCAATAGAAGTCCAAAAAGAAAGGGAGAAAAACAATCTGTCATATGCAGATGCTATCAAAAAGGTGGAAAGAATTAATCTAGAGAAAGGAGAGGTAGGTAAGAAGGGACAGCGAGAATAAATCACAATAATCTGGCAAAACACTTCACAAAAGGGCGAGTATATGTAGAGGGAGAAATCAGAAGAAAAGAGCTGCAGGTGAGTAATGCGTGCGCGCCAGCGCTGATTGTGAGAGGAAACAGCTGAGACAGAGAACAGGCAGAATAGAGGAGCCCAGATCAAACCTGGCCCATGACAGTACCCCTCCCCCAAGGAGTGCCTCCTGGCGCTCCTAGAGAGAGGAAGACCGCCGGGAGCGAGAGAAGTCCTCGATCAGCGAACGGTCCAATATGTCCCGGGCCGCCACCCAACTCCTCTCCTCAGGACCGTATCCCTCCCAATTGACTAGATACTGAAATCCCTGGCCACGGGGCCGTACAGCAATTATTTTCTTGACAGTGAATACCGACGTGTTCTCGCTAAGTGCGGGTTGGGTTAAGGGGGAAGGTTTGGAGGGTGCGCGAATAACGGGTTTAATGCAGGAGACGTGAAAGACGGGATGAACGCGTTGCATAGAGCGAGGTAAACGAAGGCGCACGGCCGCCGGACTAAGGATCTTGGAGATGGACAAAGGGCCTATGAATTTCTGAGTGAGCTTACGAGAAGGAGACTGTAAAGGAAGGTTACGAGTGGATAGCCAGACCTTCTGGCCATAGACATAACGGGGAGCTTTGATACGATGACGATTAGCATTACGCCGTGTACGTTCGCGCGTTTGGAGTAAAGATTTCCGTGGTCTAAGCCAAGTGCGACGACAGCGCTTTATGAAGGCTTGGACTGAAGGCACAGCGGCTTCAGATTCCTGGGCGGAAAATACAGGAGGTTGATATCCCAAACAGCAGTGAAAAGGAGAAATACCGGTAGAGGAGGTGGGCAGTGAATTATAGGCATATTCAACCCTAGCTGCTCACACCAAGACGCCGGGTTGTGAGCGACTAACGTGCGGAGCAAGCGTCCCAAAATCTGATTTATGCGCTCGGCTTGCCCATTAGTTTGAGGGTGAAACCCAGACGATAGGCTGACCGTGGCTCCTATCTGTCGGCAAAACTCCCTCCAAAATTGAGATGCAAATTGGAGTCCGCGGTCAGAAACTATATCAGAGGGTAAACCGTGGATCTTAAAAACATGATCAAATACGGCTAGCGCAGTTTCTTTAGCAGATGGGAGTTTGGGTAACGGGATAAAGTGCGTGGCCTTAGAGAATCGGTCGACTACTGTAAGAATAACCGTATTGCCTGATGAAACAGGTAAGCCCGTGACGAAGTCCAAGGTGATGTGAAACCACGGACGTGAAGGAATGGGGAGCGGCCGCAGCAGGCCCGCAGGAGGAGAACTATTAGGTTTGGACTGTGCGCAAACAGAACATGACAAGACATATCGACGGATGTCGCGAGCCATAGAAGGCTACCAGAAGCGTTGGGAGGCGGTAGCGAGAGTGCCCTTAATGCCAGGATGAGCGACGAGTTTAGACGAGTGGGTCCAGCGTATGACTGCCGGCCGTACGGATTTAGGAACAAATAATTTACCCTTGGGGCAGCCGCTGGGCACAACCGCGCGGGTTAACGCCCTTTTGACTTGACGCTCAATGCCCCAAACGAGAGCTCCAACTACTCGCCCCACGGGGATAATGGTCTCGGTGGACGGCTCGTCATCGGTAAAAAATAAACTCGAGAGAGAGGGCATCCAGATTAACGTTCTTGTTACCGGGTCGATAGAAAATAGAAAAATCAAAGCGACTAAAGAAGAGAGCCCATCGCGCTTGTCTGGCATTAAGCCGCTTGGCTGATCGAATATAGGTTAGGTTACGGTGGTCCGTCCAAACCACGAAAGGGATGGAGGATCCCTCTAGCCAATGCCGCCACTCGCCGATGGCTAGGCGAATCGCGAGGAGTTTGCGATCTCTAACATCGTAGTTACGCTCTGCGGGTGATAGTCGGTGGGAAAAAAAGGCGCACGGGTGGATCCGCTCATCCTTAGCACGTTGCGAAAGGACCACTCCAACGCCTACACTAGATGCGTCAACCTCGAGAATAAATTGACGAGACGCATCAGGAGTGATGAGGAGGGGCGGAAGGGGCGGAAGAAAAAAGTTCCTTAAGACGCGCAAATGCTGCTTAAGCAACTGAAGTCCACGAAAATTGGATCTTGGTGGATGTTAGAGCGGTAAGCTGAGACGCAACTTGACTGAAGTTTCGAATGAAACGGCGATAGAAATTAGCAAACCCGAGAAATCTCTGGAGAGCCGACCGGGAATCGGGTACAGGCCATTCTACAACCGCGCGTACCTTAGAAGGATCCATACTAATTCCCTCACTAGAGATAACGGACCCCAAAAACGTTACAGAGCTAGCGTGAAATTCGCATTTTTCGGCTTTGACGAACAAGCGATTCTCAAATAAACGCTGGAGGACTTGACGTACGTGCTGGATGTGAACCGACAAAGATGGGGAGAATATAAGAATATCGTCCAGGTAAACTAAAACAAAAATATTAAGCATGTCCCGTAGGACATCGTTTACCAGTGCTTGAAAAACGGACAGAGCGTTGACTAGGCCGAAGGGAAGAACCCGATATTCAAAGTGACCGAGCAGGGTATTAAAAGCCGTCATCCACTCGTGCCCGGCTTTAATGCGCACTAAGTGATACGCGTTACGCAGATCTAACTTAGTAAACACCCTCGCCCCTTGCAGGATCTCGAAAGCGGACGACATGAGGGGTAAAGGGTAGCGATTCTTTATGGTAATGCTGTTGAGCCCCCGGTAATCTATGCAGGGGCGTAACGACCCATCCTTCTTTTTAACAAAGAAAAAACCAGCTCCGGCTGGAGAGGTAGACGGGACTATAGTGCCTGCAGCGATCGATTCCGAAAGATAACTCTCGAGGGCTAGACGTTCGGGAGCGGATAAGGAATAGAGCTTACCACGGGGAGGAACACTCCCTGGAATGAGATCGATGGAGCAATCATAGGGACGGTGAGGAGGTAGTGATGCGGCCCGGGAGCGACTAAAAACCGGTGCCAGATCGCGGTACTCCTCAGGAATACCAGATAAGTCTCCAGGCCCCTCCTGAAACACAGAAACAGAAGTCAAAGTAGACATTGCAGAAACAAGACATTTTACATGGCAAGGTAAACTCCAAGATATTATTGACCCTCTGGACCAGTTTATGTGTGGGTTATGTTGGAGCAGCCACGGATGGCCTAATACAATAGGGGTAAGAGGGGAGTGAAACAAATAAAAAGAAATTGTCTCTTTGTGATTCCCCAGAGACGGTGAGACTCACAGGGAGCGTGACTCGATGGATCTTGGTGAGGGGTCGTCCATCGATAGCGAAGACAGTGGGAGGAGGATCGAGTGTCTGGACTGGAATATTATGGTTGAGCGCCCAAGTCTCGTCCAAAAAATTACCTTCTGAACCCGAGTCAATAAGGACAGGGCAAGGGATAGAAAGTTCCTTATAATGTAGGGTGGCAGTCAAAAAGGTGCAGGAATTAGGTGATGGGGAAAGGGTAGTCGCGCTCGCCAGTACTCCCCGATCTACTGGCGAGCATCCCCTTTTACTGGGCACTTATAGGCGATGTGTCCGGCGCCCCCACAATACATGCACAGTCTCCCCGCCAGTCGGCGCTGTCGTTCTGCCTCTGAAATGTGCATGGAGCCCAACTGCATGGGCTCCACCTCAGGCAGTGACGCCAGAGAAATCCAGAAATCCCTCCAGAAATCGAGCAGTGAGGGCCGGCTCGTTCCAGTCAGAAGTGGCAGCCAGTGTGCGGAACTCGATGGCATAATCCGCTGCCGATCTTCTCCCTTGGCGTAGAGTGGCAAGAAGACGCGAAGCCTCGCGCCCATGGGGTGATCGGTCGAATACCTTACTCATTTCCTGCTTGAACGTAGGAAAGTAATAACAGCACTCGGAATCTGCCTCCCATACAGCCGCTCCCCAGTCTCTCGCACGTCCCGTGAGAAGGGAAACCACAAACGCCACCCTGGCACGGTCATTGGCATAAGTGGTGGGTTGGAGGGAGAAAACCACCTCACATTGGGTTAAAAAAGCCCGACACTCAGAGGACTGACCGGAATAGAGCGGTGGATTATTAATCCTGGGCTCGGGGGAGAGTTGAAAATCTGGAGTAGGGGCTAACTCACACCGCAGGCTTCGTAGTTGAGCAGTGAGCTCGGTGACCTGGGCTGACAAGCTCTCCACCGTGTGCCTTGCCGCAGATAGCTCCTCTTCATGTCGACCGAGCATAGCGCCCTGCACCTCCACGGCAGAGCGGATGGGGAATTCTGTACCTGGTTCCATCTGAGGGGTTGTCTGTACTGGCCAGATTATTCTGTCAGTGACCGGACAGAATACGGAGTCAAGAGTTGCTCAAACAGAAAGTTTATTAAAGAACAAAGGTAGCTGCCGTTCGTCGGCCGTTGGCGACAACGCAGACTGGGTCTTCGGCCCCAAATGCTTTGCTCTCAAGCCCAGAGCCGAGGTGGGTTCCCGAAGGATTCGGGGAAGGAGAGGTTCCCGGCGGAGATGCGGATGCTAGGGCTGGCGAGCACGGAGGTGAGGAGGGGACCCACACCACGGGGTGGCTGCGCGGATCACAGGTAAGGCAGATGGTTACTTCACCTAAATATCACTGGACAAGACTAGACTAGACTGGACTGGAATATGCTGATGATTGCTTTAATGCTATGAAAAACCATACAGAGCGTAAAGAGAATAAATCACAATAATCTGGCAAAACACTTCACAAAAGGGCGAGTATATGTAGAGGGAGAAATCAGAAGAAAAGAGCTGCAGGTGAGTAATGCATGCGCGCCAGCGCTGATTGTGAGAGGAAACAGCTGAGACAGAGAACAGGCAGAATAGAGGAGCCCAGATCAAACCTGGCCCATGACAAGAAGGGGGAAAGAATGGAGCTGTTGGGAGGTGAATTTATGAAAAAGCAAATTGGGAAGAATTTAGGTCAGTTAGTGAAGAAGGGATAAAAACACTGGATAAAATGGGAATATCTGATATTGATGAAATAAACAATAGAATAGCAGCAGTAATTATGGAGGCAGCAGAGCAATATATACCAAAGAGTAAAGGGGGTAGGGAGAGAAAAATAGTGCCTTGGTGGAATGAGAACTGCAGAGAAGTCATAAAAAGGAAAAGGAAAGCTTTTAAAAAAAAATGACATTCATATAACTTTCAAAGTTTAATAGAATATAAAGCTGCTCAAGCAGAAGTTAGGAGAGTAGTAAGGAAAACAAAAAAAGAATACTGGAGAGAATTTTGTAATGAAATAGGAAGAAGTACACCGGTAGAGGAGATATGGAATATGATTAAAAAAATTAGAGGAATTAGGAAAGATGTGGAAATTCCTGTGCTCAAAGAAGGAAACGTGATGGCGGTGAATGATAGAGAAAAGGCTCTGATGCTAAGAGAGGCATTCACCAAGGTAAACTCCTCTAGAAATTTATGTGAGGATAGATTAAGCATTAGGAAAGAAGTGTTAAAAAGTAATCCCTTGATAAAGAACAGGAAAGAAGAAACAAGCAGTATTTTGGATGCTCCGATGGAAATGTCAGAACTAAAAAGAGTGATAAATAGAGTAAAAGAATCTTCCCCTGGTTTAGATGAAGTAAGTTATATGATGATTAAACATTTAGGTGACAAGGCTTTGAGTATTATGTTAGATTTTTATAATAAGATATGGAGAGAAGGAATTTTGCCAAAGAGTTGGAAAGAAGCCTTAATAATTCCTATTAAGAAACCAGGAAAGGATTATAGTAATCCAAACCGCTACAGACCAATAGCGCTTAATTCTCATATAGATAAAATAATGAAAAAATAATAACTGACAGATTAATGTATTATTTGGAAAAGGGTAAGAAATTATCACCAAATCAGAGTGGTTTTAGGGGGGAAGAGGGACTATGGATCCAGTGGTATGTTTGGAGACAGATATAAGAAAAGCATTATTATCATCAATAACATTACTTGTTAAGCACAAAAGTTCATAACATACAAAAACATAAAAAATGAAATCTTACCTATAAAATGTGATGACTTTGCGCTTTGTTTGTTTGTTACTACACCCGTACACAGCGCTAAAGTCCAGCATCTTCACATCGGCACACTGTCTTGACTAGTGCGGTTTAATGACGTTTGTCCTAGGAGCACTGTACCAATGTGGCGGCGATATTGCCGCATGCTCAGGGTCCCTATGTGACATCTAGTGTATATATCTATGACATTAACTCGGATACAACACAAATGGCGGCTATGTCCCATAATGCAACTCGGTGTTTACAGGCGTGATGTCACCTGACAAAAACCGATAGCCAGCGCATAAGGCACATTGCGCAATGGAGAAAAAAGCCATCTAGCAAGGGCGATCATAAACTAATACATTACAAAACAAATAATATATTTCAAAAACTTTTGGATTGGGTAAACATGTACTTAAATTACTTGTCCAGATCTGGATCTTCTCCTTCGATGAACGCGGCTTTCCTCACCGAATCAAAGCTTGCGTCGCTTTTAGAATCCATGTCGAGTCGATCTGACTCCTCTAAAACAGCATGTGCCCTGACAAAAACTTTCTTTTAAGGTTCCTTTTCCCTTTTTAGAAGCCATTTTCAGAGTTTCGAACCAGCCTGTATGCATTGTGATATGGAGCGTCTGATCTGTGTGTTTTCTTCTTCTTCTTCTTTCGTTTTTATTTGGCGGATCGCACCAGTTCTTGTGCATTACCGCAACCTTCATGTGACCTGATTCAGAGACTCTACTATAATCCCATTATATCTCTTCCCCTGACTCAGTAAGAGACTTTGCATCCGCCAGCGCTTCGTCTCCAGCTCTTCTGACTTCTGCTCTCCCCTCTCACTATGTCAGGTTCAGAACATAACTCCCCCCCATCCCTACCTTAAACTTAATAAATTTACATTAACAATAATTCTAATAAATCATATCTTTTTAATCAGTCCTGTATCTTTCAAAAATCTAAACAATGCAGTGTAATTATGCCTTCCTACCCCAGGATTTAATAAAAATTTGTAGACACATAATCTCTTTATTTCTTGACTTCTTCCCAAAACTTCCTTCTTTCTTCATTATACCGCTCACAATGCATGATCACATGTTCAACAGATTAATTTTCCCCACATTCACATAGACCTGTTCTGTGCTTTGCCATTAACTTCATTGTGCTATTCAATCCAGTATGCCCAATTCTAAGTCCTTCCTTTTTCCATTCGAGTGCCTCCCTTTACTCACTTGTGGCTGAATATAATACATATGCCTTCCATTCTTTCCTGCTTCCCATTGGTACTGTCATTTCCCCATTATTTGTTTCTTTATTATTGCTTTAACTTCACTTCTACTGTAAGTCACTTCCATTCCTATTGTCTTCTAGTGCAGCTTGTTTTGCCATTTTATCTGCTGCTTCATTTCCTTTTAATCCCACATGAGCCGGCACCCACATGAACACTACCTTTACTTTTTCTCCTTTTAATTTATACAACTCTTGTAATATTTCAACAACTAAATCTTGCCTAGAGTCTGAATGTTTTGCTTCAATGCTTAAAAGAGCAGAACTGCAATCTGAGCAAACTAGAACTTCCTTAATTCCCGCTTCTTTCGCCCATTGTAATGCTAGATTTATTGCCAACATTTCCCCTGAGTACACTGATAATTTGTTTGAAATCCTTACTTTTTTTCTATTTTAAACTTTGGAATTACATATGCTATTCCTAGCTGGTCATTATCTGGATTTTTGATGCATCTGAAAAAAAGTGTACCATCTCTTCGTATCCTTCCATTAAATATTCCCTTACATATATTTCCTCCAATACTCTCATTCCCTCTTTTATCTAATTTCTAACATTTTTAGATCCACAACCGGCTGAGGCAGAACCCACAGAGGAACAGCAGATATAATCAGTCTAGGAGAAATACTTAACCCTATAATGTTCACTTCCTCTACACTGTAAAAAAAATTCTGTAAAATTTACGGAAAAATACTGGCAGCTATGGTTGCCAGAACTTTTTTGTAAAAAATACAGAATTTTTCTGTAAAATTGTTTTTACAGAAATATGTTGTATTTTTTACAAGAGAAAAATGTATTCATTAACTGATTCAATGATTATTTACAAACCTTTGAGTTAATTATTTTTATTTGCAGAAATAATTTAATTGCCCTTTACTGGCATTAAAAGCAATATTTTAAATGTCTAAGTAATATTCTGAGCATATTGATATTGAGAACCATTGCACATCAGTTCACTACAAAAACTTTTTAAATAATGCAAAGTCATTAAAAGCATTATTGTGTTTATGTGTGACTGGAATTAACAAACAGATTTCCACTGCATTAGTAACTACACCATTACATTTCAACAAAAGAAGATGCAGCATAACATCAGATACTCCCAGTTCATCTTGGACTTGCACACAGCCGCTACTATTCTCCACAATGGTGACACAAAAAGGTTTTACGGTATTTTGCTGTTGTTTTTCTTCATTTTACAAAAAAATACTGGCAGCTGTGGTTGCCAGTAATCTACTGTTTTTAACATTTTACATTCGTAAATTCAGTTTACAGAATATTTCTGTTAAAAATACATTTCAGAGTCTGTATTTTTTATTGAACAGATTTAACCCCTTAAATCGCAGAGCAAAATCTTCAGTAGGGTGCTCACTACAGAGGGTTGAACACTCAGACAGTGATGAAGTTAATGAGATAATTAAGTGTCTAATTAAAGGAGGATTGAGAATTATTGATGAACAACTGTTAACAAGCAGAATCACTGAAGAAAAGAAAAACACAAATTACAGCCAAAACCAAAGATGAAATCAACTGAGAATTAAACTCTAAATAATTTTTTACACAATAAAAATATATTTTCTCAAGATCAGCAGAACATCATTAAACAACTCCACAAACATCAGGAGCTTCACTTATTACAGAACTTTGACTATTTCTGTCACGAGACAGACACTGTTTCAATTTCTGTCACTTTGACACTGTTTCAATTTACTATAATCTTATATGTGAAGCTGCTTTGACACAATCTACATTGTATAAGCGCTATACAAATAAAGGTGAATTTAATTTAATTGAACAAGAACAAAAGCTTTTAATAAAATTTTTGTTGTTCATTTGAAGTCACCATGATGGAGGACAGAGTCTGCTTTAGTTGGGCTCTTCACTTTCTTGTTTGAAATCTAGTTTTTATTTTGGCTGCTATAATTATTGGTGTTAACCACACTATATGTATAGCATCAAAAGCCAAAACAAATTATTAAAACAAGTTTGAAGAATTTAACTATGTCATCAAAGCCACCCTTGTCTTCGTGTGTACTTGTTAAATATCATGTTAGTTCTGTGTGAGAGTTGAATAACACATGTGAATGAAACCACTGAAGCTTCAGCAATTAATGCCTGTTTAACAGCTCTAAATGCACCATTCACAATGAAAATGTTTGATCTATGGCAGAACTTAAAAACACACAGACATCAACAATTAGTCATTGAATCTCAATAATGGTGACAATCAAAAAATAAATATCATATAAAAATCAAGCCAGAACAACTCAAAACACTCTACTGAAATATTACCCCCAAAAAAACAACATAAAATAAAAGCAAAGAAAGTAATTTTAAGAACATAAAGCTGCATAATTTATTCATGCTGCAATGCATGCTGGGTACCAGCATAGTACAAAACTCCCAGCATGCATTGTGGCATGAATGAATTATGCAGCTTTTTTACTATTTTTTTTAGCAACCATGGTTGAGGTTCATATCCTGATTCTTGATGTCTGTGTGCCTTAATTGAGATGCTGGAGCTCTCAAGGTTTTGTGCATGAAACTCAAGTTATTAATGCCTTCATAATTGTTTGATGAGTCTTCTGGATTCTTTACTATTGTCCCAAATAACATCACATAAAATAAATAAAAAAGGTTCTCACAGCTTTTCTTGCTATAACTGATGAGTTTCAGAAACACAGTTATAACAGCCAGAGAAATATTCAATTGTAAGCGCAACGGTTCAGGAGCCCAACTAAATCAGCCTCTGATCTCCAAGATGGTGAGGTCAAATGAAACATTTTCAATAAAAAATATAAACCTCTGTTAATTATCAAATATTCTTTGCAGAATATTAAAATGAAGTCAAACTTTAATCAGTGAAGCTGGTAATGCTGTTTGTGGAGTTGTTTAATCCTCTGTTTTAATTCAGTTGGTTTGGTGTTGTTGCTGTATAGTTTTATTTCTTGTTCTGTCCTTCAGTGATTGTGCTTGTTAGCTGCAGGTGTTCATCAATTCAGTCATTTGTGGTCGTTCGCTCTGTCTAAACTAATCAACTGATTTAGGGACTAGTGAATGAGGGTGTGTGGTGAGATTTCAGACACTCTGCCTACTTTCTCGAAAACAAAGGTTAGATCTGTTACAGCTATTTTCCGTATTTTGTACAGACATAAGCTGTTAATCATTTAACAGGTTTTCACTGTAGATTGTACAGATTTTTACTGTTAAAATTACAGACATTTTTTACAGTGTACTAAACGTTTCACTGTCCACCCAAAACTGTTGCATTCACTCTTTCCATACTCCCAGCATTTCTGTAAGACCTTTGTTGTAGGGTGGGACTCCTCCTGCCCCATTAGATTTACCCAAAAAACTGCCGTTAACTGTTTTCTTCTTAAACTAAGAGGCATTTCTCCCACTTCAACTTAAAGAGCTGACACAGGTGATGATCTGAATGCCCCACAACAAATCCTTAATGCCTGAGCTTGGATTCTATCTAACTTCTCTAGATGAGTTCTTGCAGCTGAACCATAGACTACACAGCCGTAATCCAACACTGATCTGATCAGTGTAATATTTATAGTTTTTAAAGCCAACCTGTCTGCCCCCCCAGACCTGCCCAGCACAGCAAAATCTTCAGAGTAAAATTTACTCAGTTCAGAGAACATTTGGTCCCTCTCTAAATTGAGTAAAATTTACTCAGCAGCAGAGTTAAAGTTAATGAGACAATGATGGGGTTAATTAAGTGATGATTGAGCACTGATGATGAACACCTGCTGTTAATAAGCAGAAACAGAGAAAACTACAACTGACTTCAGTCACAGTTGTAAGATGGCTTTTAACCTCTCCACTATGTCAGATCCTGAGAGCTGATATGGAATTTCATGAGATGCAATAAAAACAATCTCTCGGGTCTAAGAAGATAAGGATTACAGATTTCCGACTGTTCTATTTTAATCACTATTGACCATCCAAACATAGGTGTGGACTGTCAACAAACACAGAGCTTTCCAGGGGGTAATGCGGGAAAGATCTACCCTCTCATTTCACCTCAAGCCCCCCTTCTTGACCTTTAAGCTACCTTTCTCCATAATTCACAGTCCACATAAAATGCTCAAGGTTTTAATATGATGTATGTTATAGCACTGTATTCATGTTTGGTATCATTTTAAATGTCTCTGTGTGATTGGTAAAGTGGTCTTAATTTCACTATGATATTTCATTTTTATATGTTGATTTGGTTTTTGACTAAAATCTCTGCCAGATGCTGCCCCCTATGGAGATGATTAACTTCTCAAATTCACCAGGCAAGAGTCTCTGTGACGCTTCTATTGTCTTGAATTTATGACTGTTTGTTCTGAGTGGGTATAAAAGGATAGGTGTGACACTGCTCGGGGGAACTCTTGTAATCAAGACCCCCATTGCAGACACGCATTTTGTGCTGCAATGTATTTCTCTGATCAGGTATGCAACTTTAATTCTGTAATCTATATTTGAGTTAATGGATGTTATATTGTTACAGATATCATCTTTGAATTGGCTTGATGATTGTTTTATTATATAATTGGCATTATACAATTTTACCTGACGAATAAAATGTTAAGTTTTGACTCATTCTGAATTCTCCTGAAATCTTTTATATCCAGTAGATTATGTGAAGTCATTTTCGCTACCTTTATGATCGGCATAATTTTGGAAGTTATTAGACCTATAGATTACACGCAGTATTGCACGCGGTATCATAGAGATCTTTTAATTCCTTAACCACTGGAACTAGCAAGTGCGGATCTTGAATTAAGTGAGATGTTTCTTTTGGCATGTGTTAGTATTGTACAACCAGCCTAATTAAATATTAATTCATCCCGTATCCTCTGACTAATTTCAGAGTGCCGGAATACTGCTCGTGAGAAGACACGCAAAACCCCGGGGCGTGGAACTCTGTGCGGCGGATTGGCCAGTAATGAACGTATAAATTGAAGAGTATGGGAACAGATAGATCAAAACTCTAAATTAAGTCATAAATGATTATTGTGATCCGTTCCTATAATTAGAAATACAGTCTAAATATTACGATCACTTACAAATGGAGTCAGATAAAGTTCGGAGCTAGAAAATGAGTATAAATAAACTCTAATAAATAACAGAATTCTTTTCAGAAGCACTGGAAAAGGCTTACATGCATTTAACCTTCGACCATGCTGTTAGTTTCGTCATTGGGCTAATAGATGGACTTTTACAGTTGGTGACCCCGACGTGATCTCCCAGAAAGATAAGGCGAGTGATGTCTTTTCAGTGCGATATGCGAAAGAAATGCTCCGAAAAGAGGTTTGAGTTTCTCTTCTTCCTACTGCTGGGGTAAGTCAATTCTTATTTGCCTTTTAGAAGTGTTGAGGGAAAGATTAATGCATCCCATATAGACACATTTGTAGAATGAGTCGGAAATGCTCAATATTAGACCGGAGTCCGTAACTCCGCGGGGCTGAGAATTAGACAAAACCACATTCCTTTTCAGGGATATAATAGCCGCAGAGTAGCAGAAAAAGTACTAAAAAACCCAAATCTAAGATCTCTTTAAGAGATTACATTTAAAATGGAATAACATCATCCAGATTTTATTCTGATACTCAACAGAGAGCTGAAAATTAACACCTGAATTCTAAATATAATAATTTCCACTCAGGATTATTTCTTGAATAAGTTGCAATAACTTTGCAATATTGAAAACAAGCAATAAGTTATATTTTAAGAATTTCGGGAAAGTTGTAATCGGATGAACTGAAAATTCTTGCGAGAATCTTTTGTATGTGAATGTAAAGAGGGCATATACAGCGCAATTAAATTTATAAATAGGATTTTTTCAAAAGAAAAACTTTCTCTCCAAACAGAAACATTAGACCTGGTATGTTCTCTAAAATTTGAATTCTTAAAGAAGAAATTTAAAGCATTCGCTAAAAGAATGTAGAAAAAGCATGTTCTTTTGTTTTACTGTTTGGAGAAATTGTTAAAATAACATTTATATTGGGAAATACTGCTCACATGCAGTATAGTTCAGAAAACTGACCCAGTAATAGTCACATTAAAAACAAAATCAAATATGATTATAATGCCACAGAAACTTATAACAAAGCCTGTAAAATATTTTCGATAAAGATTAATCTTTAATATTCCTAATTTTATAAATTAAATGTAATGAAACTCTTTCAAGAAGTGTAGAAAAACACTTAAAATAGTTTTTAAAATGCTGTTTAAGACTCAGTCTAAATCGTTACATTATTACACCCTTATGAGTTTCAAAGCTGTAAGGCAGATAAGGACAGGATCAGTGTTGGGAGAGTTACTTTAAAGACAAAAAAGACAAAAGGAAAAATTATTAATTACATCACTACAGTTGTAGTTAATTTATGTTTCTAATGGCTTTGCCTGAAAAGTAACTCAGTTACTCAATAAGTAATATAATTACTTGAATAAAGACTAAAATTCCACATGAATAAATTGCATGGGTAATAGAAATAAAATAAACAGGAAGGTTTAGTGTTGTTTTAATAGAAAACACAAGATTTCAAATAAATGACACTATATTTTCATAAACTTACATTATTTGAGATAGGTAAAATAGGGATCACCCTACTTCTCTAATTTGATTTAAATAAAATGATTAAAATTATATATAGCATTTTAGGCAATTAAATTATCTAAGAATGAGAAATAATTCCTTACTTTGCCCTGGGCAAAAAGTAATCTTGAATTATACTTTGTGACTAATTACACCCAACACTAGGCAGATAAGATCATACATCTAGAAGATGTGTATTGTGCATTTGCCCTGAGATACCCTTTCACACATTCACATATCAAGAAAGATCTGCTGAAGAATGTTCCTCTGCTAACCTAGCTCAAATTAAGTAAAGTGTGTCTAACTCACAAAACCTTGAAACCAAGCAATGATTGACTTGTGCTCTCAAGCAGTATGTGCTTGCGTTTCACTAAATGCCCAGACAACAAAGGTTATGACTGGTTTCCAGTTTAACTTTATCCTGTGCACACAGAGAATATGTAAAAACAACTGCAGCACATGACCAAATCAAAAGCGAGACTTCTAAAAGACCAGTAAGTTGAGATTCAGTCATTCTGATTTGTTAACTCGGCAGACTCTACAGAGTACAGTAATAAAATATATTTTAAATTCATTCCATTTTAAGGTAATATAACTTATATCATAACAACATCATGATATATTATATTATCACAGCCAATAATGGCATTTAAATCTCATAATGATTCAGCATGATTTAGGAAGAGAAAAGAAAATTGAATGTATGAAAAATGGACAAAGCAAGTTTGAAAAGGAGAGTAAGTGCATGTAGCAGGAAAATGAGGGTCTTTATTAATGCTAAAACATTAAAAAGAAGTCAGCAGATGGAAAAGAAATTGAAGATGGACAACAGTAAGTAGGGAAGAGAGAAAACGGAAAGAGAAAATAATCAAATTACCAAGAAAGAATTTCTTTACCTTCTAATTATGCAAGAATCTTTAATGAGACCAATCGACCAGCCCAAAATTTGTCAACTAAACTGATCGACCTGATTTTATTAAAAATACTCTCGGTAAACGTCAACCCAATAGTAAGGCTTTATTAGTTAATAGGCAAGGTTATAGACTGATTGCGTTTTTATATTTGTAATTGTGTTAGACACTTTTTCATTTCCATAAAAACCTATAATAGCTGCTTGTGTTACTAAAAATTACACCTAGGCTAATTTAGTTCCCCCTTAAAGCACATGATTGTCTTATAAAGTGAGAAACACTTAGGTTGTGGCTGTAGATGCTCTATGCATTCTGGGTCTGATATCCTGTGAGGAAGGGAATTAACTGTATGCTAAAATTAATTAATTAATTTTAAGGTACGTGTTTTTATGGTAAATGAGTTTGTCTCCTAAAAGGGAAAAACTGTGCTATTCTCAATATAGCTGAAGTTTAAACCACTATCAGGAGTACAGTATTAGCCATGAGGCTAGAGTTTCTTTCATAATTGCATTAACAAAGAAAATGTCTTCTTTAAAGGAGTCTATTGGTCTAAACTTTGCAGAATTTACTTAAAGCTGTGACTGAGTAACAAGGGGAGGTACATATCTGTACCTTTCCTTGGAACTCTGTGGTAAAATTATTTTAAACTAAAATATCCCTCTCTGGGAAAGCAATACCTAGCATTAAATTTAATCAGGAGATTCATTTAATTGGGCACATAATCAAAGTTGTGTGCAATACAATCTTTGGCAGAAATTCATATATAAAATACAGAGATGTATATGATGAGGAATTTGATCAGCATTCCTAAATTTTCATTGCTAACTGAAAAGCACAGCATCCAAATTGATGAACTGATGCTTCAAACACAGATCTGACCAGAGTGAATAAAACAAATCTCAGTAAATCTGAGTTCATAAAACATTGTGGGGGACTGAAAGTTCAAATGCAAAAGAAGTTTAAAAGGACATGCTCAAATTTGACCATCGATGCTCAGTTTATCTGACGCTTTGCTTTGCAAAAACATGATCAGGAGAATGAAATGTCTTTGTAAACCAACACAAATTCTAATGGCATTTAATTTGATGCCAATTGTAAAACCTGTTTGGCTAAGACCATACATGGAGAATTAAAATAGTACCAGCTATTTTAATGTAATTTGTGTAAAGGCTCAGATAAAACTGTTTTACTCTCTGCATTTATTTTACCATTCAGGTTGACGACTGCCTAAACCTGCCTGTATCCAGACAGGACACACAGCTTTACATGAGATGGGTGACAAAGGTATTTAAGGAGGCCAATCACACCCCATAAATACACTAACACATGTTTATCTACATGGCCTCCCAGTGTAGCGCTGGATCAAAATTTTGCAACACAAATTATAATTAAACCTCACCCATCTCATACACACAAACACACACCACACACATTCATTGCTGCAACCTCACAGTATTTTTAACTGGTATATGTCGACTATCCAGGTTAAAAAATGATTTACCTCATTCATATCTATCATACATTATTCAGCTCATACATATAGGACAATGTGGAGACATTATTTAAATATCAGTTGTGGTAAACAATTTTGCAACTTTGCGGTTTTTCAAATTGCTGTGTATTGATGTAGTAATGTGCAGAAGTCTCGTGCATGGATACAGTCACATATCAAATTATTTCAACTTGTGAATTAGCAAAATCTAAACGAGGCTACTAGTCTCTTTAGATGTTTAATTCATTCATGTTCATTCATTAGCCCTGTTGCAAAATAGTAGGGCCCACTATTTTCCAACAGTGACTATTGAAACTCAAAATTGATAAAAAACAACTAAAACTAAAAATGCAGGCTCTAGCAATTCAACCAAATTCTAAATTATACCTGCATTATTGAATGTGACTTTAGCCTGTACATCAGTTACATAAAGAATGAAGAAGGAAAATTCCTGAAGGTTTTAAATCTTTGTTTGAATTTTCATTCTCTTGTTGATTTAGTTTAACCTTAAATTTGCATTTATGTTATTTCAATTGAACTATTTATATAGACAATTTTATGATTGTAATTGTGAAATTGTGTATTTTTCTTATTGATGTTATATATATTTTATTATGCATACCACTGGTAATATACTGGTTATATAGGCCTGTGCACTTTTTCTTCAAATTACTCATATCAAATGTTCCATCATATGGGAGTGAAGCATCTGGGAATTTACTACCACTAAATTTAGGACTTATTAAGATCTTATTTACCTCTCACACTTTGAACATGGTCATTATCTTTTTGTTTACCCATTCTACAGTGATGAAAAGCTCATTTTATTCCATTATGGCATGGTCATTCAAATGTTTTTCAAGTGTCTTGCATGCAGTGGAGCATCATCAGTGACATTATTCCCTAAGCGGTGAACATATGATCTGCCTTGTGAACCTCACCCTATGTCTGAAACTGACAGAGGTCTTTTCCGTGGAGCAGATAAAAGACTTAGAAAGAATCTAATGCACATGGATGTTTCCCTAAGTACAACGAGAGTTGCAACCTGTTTGATCAATGCACTGGACTTTGTCATCTTATGGACTGAATGTCACCACAGATGGACACAAATCCAACAAAGCTGATGGCAGAAATGCCTGAGCAGCAACTTGAGCATAAGCTCAACTCCATATGCATAACATTTTGGTTTCAGGTGACAACATTGTTTTCTCCAGTCGACATCATCACTCGCAAAAGCCATCCAAATTATCTTGTGTTCCCTTAGAGACTGTTCAGAATTGCTCCAAGGGACCAGGGGCGTTCTCTGTAAGATGGCTTTTAACCTCTCCACTATGTCAGATCCTGAGAGCTGATATGGAATTTCATGAGATGCAATAAAAACAATCTCTCGGGTATAAGAAGATAAGGATTACAGATTTCCAACTGTTCTATTTTAATCACTATTGACCATCCAAACATAGGTGTGGACTGTCAACAAACACAGAGCTTTCCAGGGGGTAATGCGGGAAAGATCTACCCTCTCATTTCACCTCAAGCCCCCCTTCTTGACCTTTAAGCTACCTTTCTCCATAATTCACAGTCCACATAAAATGCTCAAGGTTTTAATATGATGTATGTTATAGCACTGTATTCATGTTTGGTATCATTTTAAATGTCTCTGTGTGATTGGTAAAGTGGTCTTAATTTCACTATGATATTTCATTTTTATATGTTGATTTGGTTTTTGACTAAAATCTCTGCCAGATGCTGCCCCCTATGGAGATGATTAACTTCTCAATTCACCAGGCAAGAGTCTCTGTGACGCTTCTATTGTCTTGAATTTATGACTGTTTGTTCTGAGTGGGTATAAAAGGATAGGTGTGACACTGCTCGGGGGAACTCTTGTAATCAAGACCCCCATTGCAGACACGCATTTTGTGCTGCAATGTATTTCTCTGATCAGGTATGCATCTTTAATTCTGTAATCTATATTTGAGTTAATGGATGTTATATTGTTACAGATATCATCTTTGAATTGGCTTGATGATTGTTTTATTATATAATTGGCATTATACAATTTTACCTGACGAATAAAATGTTAAGTTTTGACTCATTCTGAATTCTCCTGAAATCTTTTATATCCAGTAGATTATGTGAAGTCATTTTCGCTACCTTTATGATCGGCATAATTTTGGAAGTTATTAGACCTATAGATTACACGCAGTATTGCACGCGGTATCATAGAGATCTTTTAATTCCTTAACCACTGGAACTAGCAAGTGCGGATCTTGAATTAAGTGAGATGTTTCTTTTGGCATGTGTTAGTATTGTACAACCAGCCTAATTAAATATTAATTCATCCCGTATCCTCTGACTAATTTCAGAGTGCCGGAATACTGCTCGTGAGAAGACACGCAAAACCCCGGGGCGTGGAACTCTGTGCGGCGGATTGGCCAGTAATGAACGTATAAATTGAAGAGTATGGGAACAGATAGATCAAAACTCTAAATTAAGTCATAAATGATTATTGTGATCCGTTCTTATAATTAGAAATACAGTCTAAATATTACGATCACTTACAAATGGAGTCAGATAAAGTTCGGAGCTAGAAAATGAGTATAAATAAACTCTAATAAATAACAGAATTCTTTTCAGAAGCACTGGAAAAGGCTTACATGCATTTAACCTTCGACCATGCTGTTAGTTTCGTCATTGGGCTAATAGATGGACTTTTACACAGTCGTAGATGAAATAAACTGAAATAAAACACATCAAATCTCTCAAAATTTCAGCAGAGGATCTTAAGCAACTCCACAAACAGCAGCTTTACTTATTAACAACCTGTTTGGCCTTACTTCTGCCACACTCTACAAAATTCCATATAGTGATATTATTAAGAACTAAGTAATTTTTTACAATAACAATAAAAAAACACCACTTTTTGTGTTTTAAGCTGTCACCATTGAGGAGAACAGTAGTTGCTTTACTTGGACTCTGACTCGATTTCTAATGTTAATTTCTCTTTGTTTGCCAGATAGTGTATTGTGGCAAATATATTAGAAAGAGAGCAATTGTGCTCTGGATAATTGATTCTGTGGTGACTTAGTCACTGGTCAAATCAGTAAACTTGGTTTTGACCAATTAAGTCTGAATAGTGTTGGAACTCAGCAATACATTTATCAGATCATAAAACACATCGAACATCTGAAACACTCAAAACACACAGACATAAAGAATCAGCGTATGCTTCTCAACTATGGTGAGTTTTTCTTTTCCTACAGTGCATGCTGGGAACTATGGATGAATGTTAGCAGACACTGCAGACAAAAAAAATGCCAAATCTCTAACCACTGTTGAAATAGATACGCTGATTATTGATGTTTGTGTCTCTAAAGTGAATTAGATGCTCAATGTGTTTTAAAAATTTATAAAACCACAGCTGAGGTCCATTCACTTGAAAAACACTGAATTTTGTTTCTTATATGATAAATCATCATTTAAACATAATTTGCAAAGTTAAACATAATCTTTTATTGAGTAACTCTTATCAAGAGTAAGAATCAATACAGGATCATTCAACCTGATACAGTCTCTTACTGCAGTGACCATAAGGCAAAGTAGCACAAACTCGCACTAAATTCTACGCTAATGCTAGTTTTGTTGGATAAAATAAGCAAACAATGTTATGAAATATGACATGAAGACGCTGCGGTGCCAGAAACTTGTATTATTGTCGGCTAAGTGAACGAGTCGTTCATAACGGAGATTCATTCACAAACGAATTGCTCCCTTCGTCAGAATGAGAAGTGAAAGCAGGAGAGGGGGTGTGTTTCAGAACATGGATTAGATCAAATTAAACAGGGCAGGGTAATGCATTTCCATGCACACAAACACACGCTCTTTGTCAGGAATGCCCATGCGGTCACATTTATCAATGTAGAAAGTGATGTAAAATTATAATATTTCGTAATTTAAAAAAAATATTTGCATACGGACCACCGGGGAAAACACCCGATCATAGATATATGTGTATATGTGTATATCTCTGGCTTTGGATGGCCACAGTCCTCCACTTCACCTTAGCCCTGCAATCATTTCAAAGGAGCGCTACCCTGTACTAAAATGGCGGCTCTATTGACGCATTCCTTCTAATAGACGACAGCAACATCTAATGTATATATCGATGAGTTAATGTGAGCTGTTAGCGTAACGTGGCTGTAACGTGGTTTTAGCATCTTTCGCAGAGTAAATACAGTGTTACGTTCTTGTTGTGTTAGGGGCTGTAATAGTAAATCACACGATCGAAAAGGTAAAAAAAATATCACGACGACAGATATTTTAAATTCCCCAATCGGAAGAAAGGATATCTACAGACTGTAGCTGTAATAACAGATGCATCGTGTGTCCTGGGGGGTATTCCAGAAAGCTGGGTTAACTTACCATCTGCTAAACCCTGAACTCTCGGTTGATTAACCCAAAACCTGCTTACCGTGAGTATGTCGGTTCCAAAACAGCTGATGAGAGTTAGTTCAATCAACCTCCTGAAGATAACCGCGGGTTAATGCGCGCGCACGGCACATACCTGAAGGCATTTTCAGTAGATCACCGAATTTAACGTGCAGTTCATGAGCTAATCTCTAATATAAGAATCTAATAAGAGAAAATTCATTAGTTTATTAAATTACACATGCCACCCCCCCTTTATTGTAATGAAAAATTTAATTTAGGCTAACTTCAACATAATTTTTGAGTATGTTGTGTAACCATTAATGCATTTAATTGTCCTGCCATTAATTTCTTAAGGCCACAATAATAATGTGTATTGACTATATAAGGCTTACAGAAATTATCTTTCTTGAGCTAGATCCTTAATAAAGGCTCATCAGTGGTTAAATTATTTGACCTTAAACCACACAGTCTGTCACAGTTGTGATTGTTGTCAGGTAAATTTTGGTTCTTTTTATGTTTTTTTTTTTTGTTTTGCATGCGGATGAAGTTCTTTCTGCCTCAACAAACAGTGTAAGAATTTGTCTGCACTTTTTCATATTTGAATTTCCCTATTGTATCACAAAACAATATTTTATTTATATATTTAAATTAGGGCTGGGCGATTTTTTCGATTAATTCGAATTTACGTTTTAAGACGATTTTATTTTTTATAAAATCGAGGAATCACGATTTTTTAATAAAAATATTAAAGCCGCTTTTCCACTGCCAAACCATTCTAAACTGTTAGACAACGGTGCTGAATTGTGCTGATTCTGTGTGTTGACGTCGCGGCTCTGTTGATGAGCTACCACAGCTGGCTCAGTGGAAGCGAGCCAGGGCGGACTGGCCATTTGGAGCACCGGGACATTTTCCCGCTAGAGCAACAACAGCCCCGCTGCCAAGGCAACCGCAGTCAGCCAGCCAGCTTCGCTAATGTTTCCACTCGCGTTGTGCTGTTATTCGCGTCCCCGCAGCCGTCTGTCTCTCTCGCGCGAGCTGCGAGATGGGCGCGCGCGAGGAGAGGAGGCTCGACAGGCGTAGGTGTGGGCAACCAACTTAACTTTCTAGATCGCTTTCAGTCACTTTGGCCCGCGCACCCATCGCTCCACACACACAACGAGGAAATAATTGCACCTAATTCAAAGCCCAGATGTCTGGTTTTGTATTTTATACCTGCGCACCACCTGAAGGACGGTTACGGCGTGTTGTAAATGTCGGTCACCGCAGAAAGTCAAATCTTTCTTTTTCTTTACGGAGTGGCACAGTAGCTGTCCAAGGTACTGTTTGAATTCAATCATAACCTATATATGTACCAATAAACAAGTAAAATGAATGAATGATTAAAATAAATATGGATTCTTAAATGTCGGTATAGTTTTTACTCCAAAAAATATCAATACGTATCGACGAATGTTTTATAAAAATAAATTGAGCAATTTCCAACATTTCAGCTATAGACTGTTATACGATTCAGTTAAATATAAGATAGACATTTAAATATAGATAGATATGTAACAGGTTTCTGTGGGTTTTTTTGTTGTTCACGGTGATCTTTAATATATACTGGGTGGTGTAGCTACACACAAATATTTTCTAAAACGTCAAGCAGGAGTTTGTCTATAGCTCGTTAGTTATTTATGAAGACAAAAAATAATTAAAATAACAAAAATAAAACTATAACAGGGCTCGACAGTGTGACCATTTCGCTCGCATTTGCGACTAAAAATAGACGTGTGCGAACTGGTAAATTTATTTAGTCGCACATGTGCGAATTTTTTTTTTTTTTTTTTTTTTAATATGCTCGATTGATGACTTTATTTACTCTGCCTCGGTAAAACAACATGCTCTTTACTCTAACTAATGGTGTATTACGTTAGAAACCTATTGTGACATGCTGACACAATCAACAACAGCACATCTCTACAGGTTTATTTACTTCACGTCAGGCGGTCTTTACATTGTGGCCCGGTTCTGTGTTCGCGAATCGCGAGAAACTGAGAACACTGCCACAGACTCACATGCTCTGCATACAGACCCACAGAGACGTGCTGAAGATCGCGCTGAATGCAGAAATGTTGTTCTGACTTTCGTAGCAGCTTTGAGAAGAGCGCGAGGAAACAGAATAGCATTTTACTAAATAGACTGATCCAGCTCATTATTTGGGGTGACAATACATTCTCTTTTCCCAGGACATGTCCGAGATTCTACTTTCGCTTTCGATATTAATTGTCGAGAGAAAGAGAGCATATTTGACCTGTCAGTGGTGCACACTGAAAAGAAACAAACTTTTTTCAAATTTGTTTGTTAAATAAAAATAAGAAATCAATAAGAAATTATTCTGTTGCTGAAGGTCATTGAAGTTATATAGAAAATAGAAAAGATGGTGTTACTTTGGGGCAGAAGGAAACTTTAATTCATAAAGGGGTTCCCATATTCATGTCTTCTTTAAGAAGCCCTGAATAATAAAGTGCTCTGATAAACAGTGTCAGCTTTGCACATGAGTTTGCAGTTCTGTCTTTCTTTACATTGTCTTACTGTTCCCATGTGTGAAGTAGGGTGGAATCAGTTGAACATGTTATGCAAATAATTAATTTTGAAAAAAAAAAAATATTCTTAATAGTCAATTTTTTTTATGTGCTGTAGAGAAAAGGTGTGTTTCAATCCAGCTACTGCAAGTATATTTATATTAAGATAATGTGTACTATATATATTATTATAAAATTTATGTTTTGCTTGGGAGCATTGATACAGCCACAATCTTCTTATGATACAAACACAGATTAAATTGCTCTGGTCATGTGAATGTTTGCACTAACCTTACTGCACATTTTTATTAACTTAACAATAACTTAATAATAACTCCCTATTTCTGCCGCCCAGTGTGAAAGAGATTTTTCAGCTCGAAACTGGATCAAAAATTGAACAAGAAGCTGCCTAGGCATGTCCACAACTGCAGACTTGATTCAGATCAGTTTAGAGAGGCCTTCATTACAGCAATTTGATCCCAGTCCTGCTCTGGACGGCTAGCTAAACTCCATACAGATTAAAT
Organism: Danio kyathit; assembly: GCA_903798195.1. Lineage (NCBI taxonomy): Eukaryota > Metazoa > Chordata > Actinopteri > Cypriniformes > Danionidae > Danio > Danio kyathit. The sequence goes on along the minus strand of LR812529.1, from coordinate 55,527,068 downwards.
TCATTCATTCATTCATTTTCTTTTCGGCTTTATTAATCTGGGGTCGCCACAGCGGAATGAACCGCCAACTTATCCAGCACATGTTTCACGCAGCGGATGCCCTTCCAGCCACAACCCATCACTGGGAAACATTCATACACACTCATTCACACACACACACACACACACACACACACACACACACACACACACACACACACACACACACACACACACTACGGACAATTTAACTTACCCAGTTCACCTATAGTGCATGTCTTTAGACATGTGGGGGAAACCGAAGCACCCAGAGGAAACCCACACCAACACGAGGAGAACATGCAAACTCCACACAGAAATGCCAACTGACCCAGCCAAGGCTCGAACCAGTGACCTTCTTGCTATGAGGCGAACGTGCTACCCACTGCGCCACCACATCGCCACAGCTTAAATTATAAATAATTATTAAATACTATTTAAGCTGTTATACAGTAAAATAAATCTATTGTACTCATTGTATTCAAATGAATGAAACTGCTTTTCTTTTAAAGATCTCCTCGTGTACATTTATTAGGCAAAAACACTATTTATTTTATATATTTTCACTGCGCTCCTAAAATTCTTTAATGTGCTCCTAAATTTTTAACTTAGGAGCGCATGTGCTACTCCTGAAAAAAGTAAGCATCAAGCCCTGTATAAAATTACAAAGATAAAAAGAGCAGCATTTTGCTAAATATAGTCCTTTATATCCTGATATGCTATGTGTTTCATTTGGTTTTTTTTATATTTAACTTGATGCATTCGTTACTTAATGTTTGAATACTGAAATCGTTTAAATGGTTATATTTTACCATCAAAATGTAGTATATTTTATATCATTATCAACTTTTGATATAAAACCGTTGTGTTATTTTATTGATTGTTATGAAATAATTTAAGTGCTATATTTTTTATTAGTGAAAGTGCCCGCTCACTTTGATAAGGCCTGTCCAAATATATATTTCTGCCATGCCACTAATTCAGATAAACTATTGTTGTATTATCATTGTTTATTTTTCTGTTATGTACAGAGATTTGAAATATTTATTTCCCCTCCAATCCTTTTCAATCTTCACGTTACATTTTGGTAATTTTTTCTCCAAATAAAATTTGCCCAAAGCTGCACAACATATGACCTCTACATAAATACGGGTGGTGTGACTTCTATTGTAGCTATGTTTAGCATCCCTATATGAGAGAGTGCCATAACCGTGTTTAGTCACACAGTTGCTTTTTCTTTTACAAGTGAGCATGAAAAAAAAACAGTTTCGGCTTTTATTTAAATTTAAATGAACAAGGTAAGCAGTTTACATTGCGATACCAAGGCCATTACTGATGCGGTTTGTATAACGTTCCAAAGAGCTCTGTTGCAGCACGACAGTGGAAAATGAAAACATATCCGTACTGTCTGGTCTGGTTTGTCATGGAATGGAACAGTTTAGCAAAAAGAATGATTCAGCACAATAGTGGAAAAGCAGCTCTAGATAGATTATAATTGCACCAATGGCAGAATAATTAAGAGGCAATATTGTCCGACCACATAATGGCGCGCCTAATTAACAGCTCACTTGTGAGAGTATAGTGCTCTTTGAAGGAATGTAATAGGCTACACCGTGTCGACCAATTTATGTATGTATGGCCATTAAAAATACATGTTCCTTAACCAGATGGTTTTTCAAGTTACTTACAGTATAAAGAATTAACTTCATCATGTTGTTGTAATGTTTAAAGTTGACTATAGTTACACAGTAAAAAAAAAAATAAAAATCGAAATCGTGAATCGGTCAAACTTTATAAAAAAAATCTAGATTTTTTTTTTTTTTTGCCATATCGCCCAGCCCTAATTTAAATTCTAAAGTAGCTGTATAAGGTCCATCTTCAAAGACAAATAAAGTCACATGAGCATCACCTTAAGGTGAGAAATGTACAAGTAGAAAAATTACATGTTGAAAGGTGTGTGTGTATAAAGCAATGTAAAGAAAAGCATTCATTTTATTTCCGGAAATAAAGAAATGAACAGTGCTTCAGACCAAACTATTTAATTAATTTGACAAATCATTTCCCTTACAGAAAAGTCACACGAATTTCACATGTGATCACATGTGAAGTTCATGTGGCCACATGTGAAGTTTATGTGACCACATGTGGACAACATGTGAAGCTCATGTGGCCACATGTGAAGTTCATGCGACCACATGTGAAGTTTATTTGACCACATGTGGACAACATGTGAAGCTCATGTGGCCACATGGGAAGCTTGTGACCACATGTGAAGTTTATGTGACCACATGTGGACAACATGTGAAGCTCATGTGGCCACATGTGAAGTTTATTTGACCACATGTGGACAACATGTGAAGCTCATGTGGCCACATGTGAAGCTTGTGACCACATGTGAAGTTTATGTGACCACATGTGGACAACATGTGAAGCTCATGTGGCCACATGTGAAGCTTATGTGACCACATGTGAAGTTTATGTGACCACATGTGGACAACATGTGATGCTCATTTGACCACATGTGAAGTTTATGTGACCAGATGTGAAGCTCACGACCACATGTGAAGTTCATGTGACCACATGTGGACAGCATCACCACCTGGAAACCATATTTCGTGATGACCCACACTATACTGTGGATGGTTGTAAAAACATTTAAAAATGGCATGTGAAAAATGGGAACCACATGTGAAATGCACATGCAGGATGTCTGTATTTGGAATGTTTTTGTGTAAAACATGCATTCCCATGTGAAAAACGTGATCATGTTAAACACGTGAAATTAATTTGACTTTGCAAGATTGTAACATTCACATTAAAACAGGCATGTGTTTTTTTCAACCCGTTATACATATTTATTTTTATATTTGTAAACCTTAACATATACTTTTTTGTGTTACTTTTACATTTCATACTTTACAAAACAATATAGCCTAAACAAACCCTTACAAAAAAATATCTGCAGTAAACTGAAGCAAAACTGCAGTATAACAACAGTATAAAGGAGGATAACTGAAGTAAAATTAAGTGTAACTGGAAAATAATGAATTATAAAATTACAATAAAGTTCAACAACAGTACAATACATTAATGTACAACTTTACTACACTCGTGCATTGTGCTGATATATAATCTAATATCCCAATGCTGTGGCAATACTGTACTGTGCTGCACTTGTGCTGTACTTGCTACAATTTTTTGTACTTTTATTTCAGGGATGTTTTTTGGAACAAGGATCCACCACAAACAAACGCAGTTTCTCAACGGTCGTTTAGCAGTGTTTTCTCCGTTTTGTCTCCTTATTTCGGCTGCAAAATGAAGATAAAATACGTGTTGGTTGATATTTTTACTGAAAATGCCATTCACATATGAGCACTACCGCAGTTAAAATACAAAGACATGGCCAAACATCCCAAAATCCACAATTGGTACAAAAGAGAGGGCTACGTTTACTGGAGAAGCTGGACCATTTTGACCTTATCATCAGCGGTTATCATCAGTGCATTTAATATACTGTCCTCACAACTTTATAGTTTAGGGTGTGTAAAAAAAATTAACGTAACCTTAACAGTTGGTTCTGCAAATACAAAAAACTGAATATGTTCAGAATATTTGACCAAGCAGTGAGTGATACCAGTCAAACGAGCGCCAAAAGATATCCAAGCTCATTCACTTGCTTAACACTGCAAATGACGTAATTGATGCAACTGAATTAGTTTCAAGAGTTCACACTTAGCTGATGATTGATAATAAAGCGTGTTTGGCATGCTGTCCCGGGAGAGAGCCTTGAGCTCAGGACATCCTTGAGCCCGGGGCTTCCTCCCGTTTGTAGGGCGACAGGAGAGTCTGAGCTCAGGTGGTCTCGAGAACTCCCCTGCTGTGAACTACTGGATATATATCTGGCTAAGAGTTGCCTTAGAATGCTATTTTGATTAGTGAATTTTCCTATGGTGCCTGTTTTTGAACGGTGGGAGGAAACCGGAGAACCCGGGGAAAACATGCAAACTTCGCACAGAAACGCCAACCGGCCCGGAGGGAAACGGACCAGTGACGTTCTTGCTGTGAGGCAACAGTGCTACCCACTGGCCACCGTGCCGCCCTATCGGAGAAGGGGAGGAGTAGGGGTGGAAGGAGGGGATTCTTCAAACGAAGATGACTGGAGCAAAGTGCTCCGGTAATTTATAGTGTGTCTATGTTCATCTGATTGGCGCAATATGCGGAGTTAAGCGATAACAGCTGTGTTCAATCATAAGCACGTGATCCTCTCGAAATTAGTTTGTAAACAAACCCCACTTCAAGAGTTCACACTTAGCTGATGATTGATAATAAAGCGTGTTTGGCATGCTGTCCCGGGAGAGAGCCTTGAGCTCAGGACATCCTTGAGCCCGGGGCTTCCTCCCGTTTGTAGGGCGACAGGAGAGTCTGAGCTCAGGTGGTCTCGAGAACTCCCCAAAATGCTTTTTAGCTCAGGACAGCAGCCGCGTATTAAAGAAACCCCCCAATAAGCTAAGGATCAGTGCTATATCCGGCTGCTGGATATAACTGAAGGTGGAGAAGGGAGAGAGGCTCCTGAAGGACAAAATTTGGAAGCTGGCTCTTAGGAGAGCCTGAGATTCGGCATGGGAGGCTATGGTTGACTCCGGGGGAGTCGGATGCGAGGGATGCTCCTGCGGGGGTTGGAGCGGGGGTGGGCGGGCTCCTGCGGGAGTCGTAGTATGGTTTTTGGGAGATGATGACTCCGATGGAGTCGAACTCGGGAAGACTCCGTGGGAGTCTGAGTTGAGGAGTGATGGACTATGCAAAAATAGAGAAGAGTAGCAGAGTAACTCAACGCTAGAAGGAAGGAAAGAAAGTAGCGGAGTAACTCGACGCTGAAGAAAGAAAAGTAGAGGAGTAACTCAACGCTAGAAGGGGGATGGGGATTTAGAGGTGGGAAGGGTAGAGGAGTTGGAAGAGTGGGGGGGGGGTGGAGGAAAGAGCGGAAGCATTTGATGCTGGAAGGAAGGGAAGAAGGTGCGGAGAAACTCAACGCTAGGAAGGAGAGAATAGGAGATGCGGAGAAACTCGACGCTGGAAAAGTAAAGAAGATATATGTATTGGCCGGGGTGGGGGGGGGGGTAATATTTGACTCCGGGGGAGTCAGTGCTCTGTGGCCGACTCCGTGGGAGTTAGAGCTGTAATGTTTGGCCTCCTGCAGAAGTCTGGGAAGGGGAGGGGGCGTTGGAGACTCCTGTGGGAGGTGGACTGGGGCAGGACTCCGGGGGAGTCCGAGCTCGGGAAGACTCCGGGGGAGTCAGAGACTGAGGAGTGAGGGCTTATGCGAAGGAAGAAAAGAGTAGCGGAATACTCTACGCTAGAAGAAGGTTGAGTAGCGCGGAGCAACTCGACGCTGAAAAAGAAAAAGTAGTGGAGTAACTCGACGCTGGAAGGGGGTTAGGGTTGGAGATGGGGGGAGGGGGGATTGAGGAAAGAGCGGAAGTAATCTACGCTTGAAGGAAGGGAAGGAGATGCGGAGAAACTCGACGCTAGGAAGTAAGAAAGGAGATGCGGAGAAACTCAACGCAGGAAGAAGCAAAATGTAAGATTTTTACTAATGGCTTGGGGGGGCAGTGATTGATTCCTGTGAGAGTCAGGCTCGGGGGCACTCCGGGGGAGTAGAAGCGGGGGTGGGTTGAGGGAAGGAAGGGGGCAGTGGAGGCTCTTGCTGGAAGCGTGATGAGTGAGGGGGTGGCCGGGGATTGGGCTTGGCGTGACTCCGTGGGAGTCGAAGCTCTTGGGCCTCAGTGGGAGATAGAGCTGTGAATGAGTATGAGAGAAAGTGATGGGGGAGCGGAGTATAGCTCGCGCTAAGAAAAGAATAGAGAGGGAGTAATTAGAGCTGAATTTAATAATAGAAAAAGCGGGGGGGGGGGGGGGGGGGGGGGGGGGGGGGAGAAAAGTAGCGGAGGAACTCAACGCTGGAAGGAAGAAAAGTTAGCGGAGTAACTCGACGCTAGAAAAAGAAAACAGCGGAGAAACTCGACGCTGTAGAATTAAGAAATAATAGGGGAGAAAAGCAGTGTTAGAAGAAAAAGGGGGTTTAGCGGAGTAACTCGACGCTAGAAATTATAGAACAGTAGCGGAGAAACTCAACGCTAGAAAGAGGGGGAATAAGAGGAAATGGCAGAGTCGTGCTCGTGCCCTTGTACTCTAGGTGATGGATGTCATCTGGTGAGAGACAGCTGGGCTTCCTTGAGGTGATGTCTGCGGAGTCGGATGTATGTTTTGAATGCGGCCGAGGGCCTGAATTTGGTTTTGGGAGAGCCCGTTGTGGGCGGCTGTAGTGGCGGTTCTGATTCTGAAGGAGTGGCTAGAGAATAATTCAGGTGAAAACCCAGATAGGCGTAATGTTTCTTTCAGGTGTTTTTGGAACCAAAAACGGGTTACTGGACGATTAGCGTCGTCAGTAAAAAGTGGGGAGGAAGGATTGGAATCTTGAGATTTCCTCAGCTGTAAGAGTGCCAGGAGGGTTTGGAATGGATATGTGGGAGAGGGGAGGTCGAAAATGTAAATAAAATGGCCGTTGCGAATTTGATCTGTTTTACTCTGCTTAATGAGGAAGGAAATGGTTTCTTTATCCTGCAGATTCAGATCGGATATGGTGGGGTGAATGGAGGGGTTGAATTTGCATGTGGTAGTGAGTTCTGAGCACCTAAGGAAGCCATAAAAGGCTAGGGTGAACATGGCGTCTAGGGTGCGAGCTGTGTGGATGGACTGATAGCCTTTACACAGTGTGTGTATACGTTTGGAGAGAATGTTGAGTGTGATGGGGAGTCTAGAATCTGGGGGGGGGGGGGGGGGTGATTTCTGAATGCCTTTGTGTAGTGTGGTTTGGGAGTTGGATATGGCATCTGAGGGGGGGGGGGGGGATCCGTAAATTAGCTTATGGAAAAAATTGGATCCCGCTTAAGTGGCTTCTAATAGTACTGACTTGTACAGTATGTTCTTGGAATATGGAGGTGAGATATGAATGAGGTGATTGAGAGGAGGGAAAAATCAGGAAAGAATGCCTTGTACAGTATGTGGAAGTGTTTAAAGGCTTTCCATGTTGTGAGGTATGACTCAAGGGTTCTGGGGGCTATTGCCTGTAATATGAGAGATATGGAAATTTGGCTGAGGTTATATAGTGGGTGATTTATGGCAATATCATTTCTGAATAAGGAGGTACTGGTGTTGGATGAGGGTCCGCTTCTGGTGCCAAGAGATGAATTTCTAGAGCGTCACTGCAGTTGCAGTGGTGCTAAGGGTGGGTGTAGTTCAGCGGAGCATCTCCGCTGCTGCAGAGGGGCATTGGGTCAATATGGAGGCAATGCGCTCCCGCAGAAGCATTTACTGCTGTATGAGTGCGGGGGAGTGTGACTAGTGGTATTTGGAAATGAGAGTGAATATGAGCTTGTTTAGAGCATTGCTGCTGCAGCAACTGAACTCGGGGCAACCCCAAAATGGGTTGGAGCTAGAATACATGTGGGTGGAGGTCAGCTGGAGAGGATCAGGTGGGCTTCCCTGAGGTGGTATTGCTCTCCTGTTGTGTAAGCGTGCTATGAGGGTTAATAAAGTGTGTGTAGGGGAGGGGATATCAAAATAAAATAGAATGTCCTTGGTGAAATTGATCTGTTGCTTTGCTTAATAAGAAAGATAGTGTTTCTTCATCCTGCAAAGTTAGATCAGATATAGTGAGGTGGAGTGTGGGATTGAAATGTGATGTTAATTTGGAACATCTCAAAAACTAGCGAGCTAGTGTGAATATGGCATCGAGGTGTGGGCTGGGTGAGTGGAAATGTAACCTTTGTGAAGAGTGTGAATGTATTTGGAATGGATGTGGAGTGTAATAGGTTGGATGAGGGTCAGCCTCTGTAGCTGTCTTCTGAAATGAGAAAAGAGAATCAGAAATGAAATCTTTAACAACATGGTACATGTACAACAGACATAAATTGTTTTAGCTGGTATCCATGCAAGGCGCCTTAATAAGCGCATGGGCAACTGTGGATGAAAGGCCTTTTTGTTAATGCATAGTATGATAGCTTGCATGGTCCGACAGCTTTGTTGTCGCAAAGTGCAAGGACGGTAGAGGTGGGCATTCGTCTCCCCGCAGGATGGCAGATGGATGGAGAGCTGCGGATATGGGGTGTGGCTTATCTGGTGGTCCTGGAAGTACCTCTTTAAGACTGAGTAAGTGAAGTTATAGTGCAATGGAGTTTTAAACCCCCTAGTGATATAGAAATTTGTTTAAGATGTGAATGGATCTAATGCTGAGTCAGTGGATGAAACATTATTCCATTGTCGGAAATGTCATTCTCCTCCTATTGATAGCAGTCAAGTGGGAAGTTTGTTTCTTTGTCGTTTTCACATACGACAGACTCGCCCTTAAAAACTTAAATATGATACTGTGTATGAAGATATGAGTCACTGGCATATTACGATTGGACTTCTGTGCTCGATGCGTTTAATGTTTTTCAATAGCTGGGTAATAATCTTTTCAGAAGTTAAGTGGCTATCGGATGTGGCAGAGTTTTTTTTTTTTTCATGTATGTATCAACTGCCAACATCAAGCCCTGCACTTAAAGTCACCACTTGTGTGAATGTTAGTTATGGGCTTTACTTCAATCCATGAATAAATAACATTAAGTTTGGAGTCATAATGTGATTAAATCACAAGCATATCTAGCCCAGTTCATTCACAATTTCAGAGTTCATTCTTAATCTGTCAAGAGAGAGGGCGGGACCATCTCGAGTGTTAAGCTCATTGGATGGTGATGCTTCACTTCAGCTATTGGCTCAAAGAAGTGTCAATCAAGCAGCGGGCGGCCATTTTGACTAGAATCTCTATTGTTATGACAGGAGACTCTACTGAACGCACTAGTGATGGGAAGTTCAGCTCTTTTCAAAGATTCGGCTCTTTTGGCTCGGCTCCCTTAAAAGAGCCGGCTCTTACGGCTCCCAATGGCTCTTTATTTAGTATCACTCCAAACCATATTAACAAAAAATAAAAGCAAATAAAACCGTGAGCAAATGAAAGCAGGTGAAAAACACCATGTGTGATAAGGATCTGTTCAAAGTGAAAGCAACCGGTGCTGCTTGCAAAAAGACAAAATTTGAGCTCTTGAAAGCAGCAAGACTGTGGGTGCATGTTCATCACTTGGTCTAGTCTATTTGAAAGAGAATCGATCACAGTTGCGTTTCCAGACACGGTTGCTTCATGAAAGGAAACAGGAGCGTGCACGCGTTTTAAACAGTCGCGAGCATCACGTCAGCTGTTAGCGCGAGTGATCGTCGTGGTACGATCCCTAGTGGGTCCTCCCATGTGATTAGCCGCATGGTTGTTCCCAAATGAAGCCCCGCCCCTACTTACGGCAGAAGATTCGGCTCTCCCCGACGGGAGTCGGCTCTTCTCGTTCGCTACAAAAAAATCGGCTCTTAGAGCCGGCTCGTTCGCGAACGACATATCACTAGAACGCACTTCCGCGAGTGCTTTGGATGACAACAGTGCATTTAATGGATGTTTATAGACATATGAATATGCGGTGGACTAATGTTTGCAAATTTTATTTGCCTGGACCCTTGGAGTCGAATTACTTCATGCCATTAGGATGAAATGGACCTGTGGACAGGCGGGATGTTTGAGAGGTGAGTTATTTTGTATAGATTATTCTATTCGCGTTAGTCTCGTCTTTCAAAGATTTATAAAAGTTTAGTCTTGTTGGAGAGTGGTTATTTTTTAGCGAGGCTTCCCTTTGGAGCTTGCTATGTACGTTACCCGCTGGTGCACCACTGGGAGAGCCGTGAGGGTTCGGTTTCATTTCAATGCTAGAATTGCCTGCGTCTTGAAAGTTTAGGCTGTGATGTTGTTGTTGAAGTTGTAGTTGTTGGAGTAGCGTAGCGTAGCGTAGCGTAGCAGCTGGTGCGGAGCAGGGCGGTCTTCAAACGAAGATGACTGGAGCAAAGTGCTCCGGTAATTTATAGTGTGTCTATGTTCATCTGATTGGCGCAATATGCGGAGTTAAGCGATACCAGCTGTGTTCAATCATAAGCACGTGATCCTCTCGAAATTAGTTTGTAAACAAACCCCACTTTGTATTTTGTATTAATCCCGATTTCTCTTTAAACACATTAACTAAAGTTTAATTGAATAGGGTTTTATAAACCTGATGTAAATGACTATTGTGCTTGGTTTTAAATTTAAATGTCCTAAATGTAAATAATGAAATAGATAAAATAGATTTAAAGTGAGCAGAAGCTACTTGTTTAGTTTATGTATTTCATTGCAAAAAAAAGTACTTAATAACAGTTCTGTAGATCTGTCACTATTTTAAAGGCTTGTCCATCGTTTCCAGGAACATTGGTTCATCTTTTTTTTTTTTTTTTTCTTGAGAGACTCTAGCCTTCAAAAGTTTTAGAATGGTAAGATTATTTAAACAATATTGAAAGACGTGAGGCTGCATTTATTTTCTTTAAAATACACTAAAAACCTTTTTTTTAAAATTCAGTTTCACAATGTAAAGTTAATTTCTAATTTATTGTAAAACTTTATCCTTGTGATTCAAAACTTTCAGGATCATTGGTTCAGTCTTCATTATTGCATGTTAACTTAATCTTACTTTTTTTTATGAAGATTATAGCATCCAGGATAAAAATGTGTAAAATGTTAATGAACATAGATATAATATAATTTTTTGTTTTGTCTGACTCTCTCTCTCTCTCTCTCTCTCTCTCTCTCTCCCTCTCAATTCAATTCAATAGTTGCTTTATTGGCATGACAAATTTTACAAATGTATTGCCAAAGCATTTATAAAGTTTACATAAAAAAGTAACATGCATATATAATTAAAAAAAAAAAACAGCACACAATATAGTAGTAGTAGTAAAAAAAAAAAAAAAAAAAAAGAATACAATAATATTTATATATATTAATAATAATCTGAATATATATTATAATTAAATCAAATATAAATAATATATCATATTATTCAATATATCATATTTATGGTGGCTTGAGAAAAACATAACTTTCCGCCAGACTGTCATACAGAATTAAGTTTACGCTCATTTAACTCAGACTACCAATCTGCCAATCACTGATGACCTTTTAACTTGCTAGCCACACCCTAGCAACCACTTACGCCACCCTAGCAACTGTCCCATAGACTTCTATTGTAAAATAAAAATTAACAAACTGCCATTGACTTTACATTGGACATAGTAACAACATACCAATTCATACTAACAATATACTACTCCATACCAGAAACATACTAATCATACTAGCAACATGCTAATTCATACATAAACATACTAGCAACATGCTAATTTATACTAACAATATACTAATCCATAATGGAAACATACTAACAAACATACTAATCATACTAGCAAACATGCTAATTCATACTAAATTCATGCTAGCAGCATGCTAGTTTACACTAGAAACATGCTAGTGACATGCTAAATCATATTCAATACTAACGACATGCTAATTTATGCTAGAAACATGGTAATTTATGTTAGCAGCTGCCTAGCAACCACTCAGAACACCTTAACAAGCACCTAGCAACATCTTTTTAACCATCTAGAACACCCTAGCAACCACCTAGCAATCACCCAGAACACCTTAGCAATGGTCTAGCAACGCCTTAGTAATGACTTAGAACACCCTGGCAACGCCTTAACAACCGCCTAGCAGCCACTCAGAACACCTTAGCAACTGCCTAGCAATGCCTTAGCAACCATTCAGAACACCATAGCAACTGCCCAGCAACACCCTATCAACCACTCAGAAGATCCTAGCCCCGGCCTAGCAAACATACAAAACACCCTAGCAACCACCTAGCAACACCTTAGCAACGACCTAGAACATCTTAGCAACCACCTAGCAGCCAATCAGAACATCTTAGCAACTGCCTAACAACGCCTTAGCAACCACTCAAAACACCCTAGCAACCACCTAGCAATGCCTTAGCAACCGCCTAGCAACCACTCAGAACACCTTAGCAACTGCCTAGCAACAACTCAGAACACCCTAGCAACCACCTAGCAACGTCTTAGCAACCACCTATCAATGCCTTTGTAACGACCTAACAGCCACTCAGAACACCTTAGCAACCACCTAGCAATGCCTTTGCAACGACCTAACAACCACTCAGAACACCTTAGCAACCGCCTAGCAATGCCTTAGCAACCACTCAGAACACCCTAGCAACACCTTAGCGACCACCTAGAGCAGCCTAGCAACACCTTAGCAACCAGTCAGAACACCCTAGCAACTGCCTAGCGACCACCTAGAACACCCTAGCAACGCCCTAGCAACCACTCAGAACAACCTAGCAATCGTCTAGCAGTGCCTTAACAACCGCTCAGTGGTCGACTAGCAACCTTAACCAGAATACCCTAGCAACACCTTAACAACTACCTGGGAACACCCTAGCAACGCCTTAGCAACCGCCAAGCAACCACTCAGAACACCCTACCAGCCGCCTAGCAATATCTAAGCAATGACTCAGAACACCCTAGCATTTACCTTAGCAACCATTCCGAACACCCTAGCAACCACCTAGCAAGAAACATGCCAATCCATACTAGAAACCTGCTAACCTATATGTAGTGATCTATCTCTACCAACTGCTTCACACTTAAAAAGTACTTCAATTATTTAATTTTATAGCTACTTCAAACTTTCAGACTAGACTTTCTCAAGACACCATAAAGTTTGTCTACGAACTTTACTGTTCTAGTATTATTCAATATATCATATAACTCATATATTTATATATATCATATAACTCATATCATATCACTCATATATATCATATATCATTCAATGTATCATATTATTCACATATATCAATAAAATAAAAGATCAGAATAAACTGTCTATTTAACAATCAACATTTTAGGATAAAACGGTAATAAAAACAATAATAATCAGTATATTTACAATGATTCATTTATAATAATCTAGGTGTGTGTGTGTGTGTGTGTGTGTGTGTGTGTGTGTGTGTGTGTGTGTGTGTGTGTTTGCAGGCGCATCACTGATGGTTTTATTGGTCTGCTCTCTCTTTTTGTGACAGGCATTAATGTATTGCGCCGCTAGAAGGACACAGTCAGTTTTTTCCCCTAGTAAATATTGCAGTTGTGTTTTATTGTCTGACTCAGTGAATTGTGGGTAAATGCTCTGTAGTTTGGGGTAGAATGTGTATCGGATGTGCTGATAGTTTGTGCAGCGGGTGAGGAAGTGTTCCTCCGTCTCCACCTCTGCCTGGGCACAGTGTGGGCAGATGCGGCTCTCTCTGGGTTGCCAGTTCTGTCTGTATCGGCCCGTCTCTACAGTCAGACTGTGAGCACTCAGCCTGTATTTGGTCATTGTTGTTCTTAATTTACTGTCCTTTACTGCGCTCAGATATGTTGCTGTGGTATAATCTCTGTTTAGGTCTAAATAACACTGAAGTTTACTTTGTTTTGCTGCTGCTTCATTCCAGTAAATCAGATACTCTTCTTTTCGTGCATTTATTATTTGATTGGGCTTAATTCTGTGGATGAGCATGTCTGTGTCCTGATGCTGCCTGCTGTTAGTCATATTCGTTATGTTGGTTTGTGTTTGCAGCATCAGGACCATCTGAATCAGGGGGCTTTTTTCAATGTCCATTTCTTGGGTTTTGAGGGCTTTGTAATGATAAGAGTTGGGGTCACTCATTTTTATGTGTTTCCAAAATTTGACGGCTCGTTTCTCAATTCGCATGAGTAGAGGATACTGGCCTAATTCTGCCCTGCATGCATTGCTGGGTGTGTTCCTCTGTACCCTGAGGATGCTCCTACAGAACTCTGCATGGAGGCTTTCAATTGGATTCTTATCCCACTTATCAAACTCATGACTGAGGAGAGGACCCCACACTTCACTCCCGTATAGCACTATAGGTTCAATCACCGACTGGAAAATTTTGAGCCAGATTCGAACTGGAATTTCTAATTGTGTTGATTTTTTAATGGCGTAAAAGGCCCTTCTCGCTTTCTCTTTTAGTTCATTCACAGCCATATTTAGTCTTCCATTAACACTTATTTTCAACCCAAGGTATGTGTAGCTTGTGGCAGGTTCAATTTTTGTCATGCCAAGGGTGAAACTGTGTCTCTTTCCCTGACATCTGGGTTTTTTCTGGAATATTAGGGTTTTGGTTTTCTTTGGGTTAACGGTCAGGGCCCAGGTCTGACAGAAGCTGTGTAGGATATCCAGCTGCTGCTGTAGACCCTCTTCTGTTGGCGACAGCAGCACCAGATCATCTGCAAACAGCAGGAACTTTACACTAGAGTCGTATAGTGTGAGACCCGGCGTATCTGCTTGCTCTAGAAGCATTGCCAATTGATTGATGTAAATATTGAAGAGGGTTGGTGACAGTGGACAGCCCTGTCTCACCCCCCGCCCCTGAGTAAAGAATTCTGTTCTCTTATTTCCTATTTTAATTGCACACTGACTGTTTGAATACATTGTTTTTATAATGTCGTATGTTTTACCACCGATTCCTGATTCTAGAAGTTTAGACAGCAGACCTTCATGCCAAATTGAATCAAATGCTTTCTGAAAATCTACAAAGCAAGCAAATATTTTGTTTTTGTTTTGATGGACGTATTTGTCTATCAGAGTCTGAAGGGTGAAGATATGGTCTGATGTTCTGTAATTCGGCAGAAACCCAATCTGACTTTTGCTGAGGACATTGTGCTCTGTAAGGAGGCCTATAAGTCTGGTGTTGATGATGCTGCAGAACAGCTTCCCCAGATTACTGCTCACACAGATGCCTCTGTAATTGTTAGGGTCTGATTTGTCTCCACTTTTAAATATGGGCGTTATTAATCCTTTATTCCATTTGTCAGGAAAATCACCAACACTCAGAACCAAATTAAACAGTTTCATTATAGCCAATTGGAATTTGTGATTTGTGTTTTTAATCATTTCATTAAGGATACCGTCTGGACCACTTGCCTTTTTTGTTGGTAGGACTTGTATTTTATCTAGTAGCTCTTTTTCCGTGATTGGATAGTCTAACGGATTTTGGTATTTGCCAAATATTTGTTCTGTATGAGTTAATTTATCATATATAAGCGATTGTTCCGTACTCATGTTTATTTTACTAAACAGTTTTTCAAAGTGGTTTTTCCAGGTGTCTCCATTTTGTATTGTTAGCTGTTCATGTTTCTTTTTGTTAAGGAGATTCCAGTTGTCCCAGAAATTGTTTGAGTCAACAGATTCTTCAATTGTTTTGAGCTGTTTTTGGGTGTACTCTTCTTTCTTTTTTCTGATTATGTTTTTATATTTTTTAAGCTCCTCGCAGTACCGAAGACGTACATCTGTATTCTCTGGTTGTCTGTGTTTTTGATTTGCTAGTTGTCTTAAGTTTTTCCTTATTGTTTTACAATCAAAGTCAAACCATTTTTCATTCTCTTGTTTCTGTTTAAAAGTTTTCTTAGTAGTTTTAATATTAGATATTGTTGCCAAATAATCAAATATGTAATTTATGTTTTCTACAGCTAGATTAACACCATCTCCATTATGAGGATAACTATTTTCCATAAATTTATCCAAAAGTAAACCTATTTGGGGGTCTTCAATTGCGTTCCTGTATTTCTCAGAGCTGTCTTGTACCCATCTATAATTATTTTTAATGTCATACAATATACTGGATTGTGAAAATATATTAGTATTCTTGTCCCTTTTTATATAAAGTGTAATTTGGCTGTGATCTGATAGAGGTGTTAGTGGTTTAACAGTGAATGCACTGAAAGAGAACAGATCTAAATCTGTGATCATGTAGTCAACTGTTGAGCTGCCGAGAAATGAGCTGTATGTGTATCTGCCCAGAGAGTCTCCTCTCACCCTGCCATTGACCAGATACAGACCGAGGCTTCGACAGAGCTCAAGTAGAAGCTTTCCGTTCTTATTTATTTGGGCATCAGAGTTATTCCTAGAAATATTTACACTGTTTTGTTGATAACTCTGTCCAAATATGTATTTATTCCCACTGTCTGTGGTACAGTCAGTTAAGGACCCTGTTCTAGCATTGAGATCTCCACACAGCAGCACACTTCCCTGAGCCTGGAAGTGGATTATTTGAGTCTGGATGGTCTCAAAGATGTTTTCATTATAATATGGAGATTCGGATGGAGGAATGTAAAGAGCGCATAAGAATATGTCCTTTTTCGTTTGACTGAGCTGATTGTCGATTTTGAGCCAGATATGAGATTCTTCTTTTTTAATTAATTTGATGTATTTATCGATTTCCAGTTTGTGCCAGATTATTGTGCCCCCCGAATCTCTACCATGTTTAATTTTTTCATGTTTTTTAGATGAAATGGATATTTCACGGTATCCTGGGGGACAAAGAGTGACCTCATCAGTTCTGCGCCATGTTTCCTGCAGTATTATGATGTCAATGTTTGAAATGCTTTTCTGAAAATCCAAGGTGTTAACTTTACACCCAAGACTGGATGAGTTAACACCCTGGATATTCCACAGTGAGATTGTCAGCGGTTTCATTTGGTCAACAAACAATTTTAACATTCCTCTAGAATAGAACCAATCCATATAAACCATAAAATACCTAAATATCATGAATAGACATGTATATTATCAAGATTATCTAGAGTCCAAGCAATTTTGAGTATTTTACTCACAACTATTCCATCAGCCGTGTGCAGATTAAACTGAGCATGTGTTTGATCTCTCTCAAACTGGTGCTGTGTGTGTCCACTGGCTGTTTTAGTGCTGCAGCGTAGCTCAGTTTTCCCTGTTCTTGTCTGTGACTGCTGGTGTTGTCACCCATCACTGGGGCTTCTCTGAGTACAAGCTGTTTCCTCTGCTGGAGGTGTGGTGGTACTACAGAATTCTGCCGTTGTTGATGGTGGTGTAAGGCCGGCTGAGGGCGTGGGTACTGAGGGTGTAGGCACGCTGGCCTTGGGCGTGGGTGCTGAGAGTGTGGGTAAACTGGCACAGGGCGTGGGTGCTGATAGTCTGCTGGCACAGGGCGTGGATGTTGAGGGTGTGGGTGCACTGGCACAGGACGTGGATGCTGAGGATGTGGGTGCACTGTCACAGGACGTGGATGCTGAGGGTGTGGGTGCACTGTCACAGGACGTGGATGCTGAGGGTGTGGGTGCACTGGCACAGGGCGTGAATACTGAGGATGTGGGTGCACTGGCACAGGACGTGGATGCTGAGGGTGTGGGTGCACTGGCACAGGACGTGGATGCTTAGGATGTGTGTGCACTGGCACAGGACGTGGATGCTGAGGGTGTGGGTGCACTGGCACAGGACGTGGATGCTGAGGGTGTGAGTGCACTGGCACAGGACGTGGGTGCTGATGGTCTGCTGGCACAGGGCGTGGGTGCTGAGGGTGTGGGTGCTGCTGGTGGATTCTCCAAGATGCAGGATAGGGCTCAGCCAGATGTGGGTAAGAGACACTGCGTGGTGATGTTGGAATAGTTTGTGTTTTAGATTGAGGATGGTGAAGTTCTCTTTTGCTCTTTGAGGGACTGTCTGAGGTACGACCAAGAGCGACATCTTTAAGATTTTTAGCAAACACATGCACATTGTCTCTATGCAGATGAACGTGGTCCTGAAGATGGTGAATGCCCATTGTAGGGTGATGTGCGATGCGAATGTTTGGTATTTCAGCACATCTGCGTGTGATCTCTGTGTTCACTCTCTGTATAGTCCGCGGGTGGAAATCAGTTCTGGGTAGAAGGCTGGAGATGATTATTTTTGAAGATGGGAAAGTCTCTGTTGCTTTAATTGCCACTTGTGTAATGGACAGTGCAACTCTTTCTTGTTGTGTCTTAAGGTCATTTGTCCCCACGTGTATGATGATATGGCTGGGATTACCAAGTTCCTCTTTGTCCAGCTGAAGAAGGGCACTAGCTGTGTTTGGGCACCAGCGTTTCAATGTTTTGTGGCTGGGGAATAGCCATTTCTCATTGATGTACTTGCCATTTGAGTCCATTAAAATAACTATTTCTGCCTTTCTGGATGTGTTCTGCTGATCCCGGGGGTGTTTGGGCTCATGAGTGTCTGCTCTCTGTGTGTTCGTCTCAGGTGGGGTCTGGGTGGTGCTTGATGTAGGCCGAGTGAGGGTTTCTGTGTGTTCTCTCAGGCTTTGTATTTCTTTCTCTCTAATGATCAATTCTTCTTTTACAGTCATTAGCTCAGTGTTTAAGATGTTTTTGTCCTGTTGTAACTTTTTTATTTCTCCTCTCAGTTCTTCAACACTGTCCTTGTATTCTTGTGTGAGCTGCTGCAGTTTGTTTTCTAGTTGTTGAAGGCGTTTGTTAGATGATGTCTGTGACAGCACCAGTTCTCGGAGCTCCACCAACTCCACCTCTTGTAGAGACAGGCTGTTGCGTATCTGAGTGACTGACTGCTCCAGCTGGGCATCACAGTCCAGGACGGGCTCTTCCAGCTCCAGCTCCAGCTCCAGCCTGGAGCTCCTGCCTTTAGTGCTGCTGTCTGCTCTCCCTGGTTGTCTCTCTTGCTCTACTAGTGATTGTAGCTCATTAAATTGATCTTGTACAGAGATGAGACAGGCTTCATTTCCCTGAAACATTATTGTGCCATTGTGGTATATATTTACAGTTAAAAAGGTGGTGTCACTTTCTTCATCGTGAATTTGGATCTGTCTTCCATTACAGATGCCGTGTTTTTTAAAGTTCTTGTAATAAAGACAGATGGCTTTGTGCCAAGCATGGCCATTTTCTGTGTACAGCAGCAAATTGGTGATGGTGGATGTGTCTCCTTTTTGGCAAAAGTCAGCCATTAGGGTCTCAGGGTGTGTCCTGAGCAGCTGGTGTTTGTATGTCTTCCTGTCCTTTGCACTCTTAACTCTGTGTGGGTATGTGATGGTTTGGCTGTGGGGGAGGGGCACAGAGGATGCTGCTGCTGCCATTTTTAACGGTCACTCTTCTCTCACTCACTGATATGTTATTAATTTGTCTTTAATTTGAGGTTTTGTCTTAGCTGTTTGTTGATTGAAGCTTGTCCTGAGATGATTTCTCTTACTGGATGCTTCTTGTTATTCACAATAATGCTGCTTCTTAGTTGTTTATATTTAAATCCGATGGTCAGTTATGTTATCCTTTTTTGCTTTTATCTTCAATTTATCATCACTATAATGTCTGATTTTGTCTTGCCTTATTGTTGATTGAAGAGCTTGATCTTAGATGATTTCTTCTGTGTAGTTTCGTTGTCCTGCTAGATGTTTCCAGATGCTCAAAAAACTGCTGTCCTTAGTTGTTTGTTTTCAAAAAATATATGCATAAAAACTGATTGTTCGTTATTTTCTTATCTTTTTTGTATTTTTCTTCAGTTTATCAGTTTGTATCCAGTTTATCTTCACTTTTATGTAGGTTTTGTCTGGGTTGGTTCCTTCAAGAGTTGAAAAAATTGCTGAGTTTTAGGAGCTCAAGTGGAGCATGACCTCTCATTCAAATGGAAACTCTCTCTCTCTCCCTCTCTCTCTCTCTCTCTCTGTTTGCTTGTGTTAATGAAGCTTTAAGATAAGATATTTCTATAGATTAATATTGGTGTTACCAAAATGTGCCACAGTGCTTGATTGTTTCTCTCTGCTTTTGTACAGAAATCAATTATGTGCAGGAGTTAAAAAGTTTAGGTTGTGAAATATAAAGATTATGGTTATTTCAAAGAAGAAGCCTGACACATTGGAGACTTGACCATCTTCAAAGGACAATGCTACAGTTGACAGTTAAGTGTGTCTCAATTATACAGTTTTGTTTGATTGCCTGGAAGGTATTTCTTTTAAAAAAAAATATTTTTGCTAATCAAAGCAAAAACTATTACTAGCCACACCCTAGTTCTACCTTCTCAGCCTACTGAATCCTTATAGGTACTTTGTTTTATAGCAGTTAACAGTCTGTGACTGCATGTCACATCTTTTTGGAAATATGGGTGATTCAAAAAGAATACCACAACTTTGAAAATCTGTATTTAATCAAAGAAACATGATGACAACAGCGCTCCTAGCGACCACATGAGTAACCAAATGAAACTTCAGAGCTTCCTTAAATCGACAACAGAAAGAGCTTAGCTCTCCTTTTCTTCTTTGCAGAGTTCTCGATTTTCAAAGTTGTGGTATTCCTTTTGAATCACCCTGTATACAATTTTTCTGTTCTTTACATCTGTTGTTTCATGACAGGTAATTGATTACATCACTTTGGGAGAGGGAGTGAAAATGGACTGGCCCTGGCTCGCTCGCTTTAGACGCGATAGTCGAAACGCGGCTAGTGTCTAAAAAGAGTAAATACACCCAATACAGAGGCCAGTAAGGAGGTCTTCCAGTGCACAAAGTTAATGTCTTAACAGGTAATTTTTGAAGCATTTGCTATCTCTAATGTGTAGAGATGGCAAACATACTGTACACACATCCTTTACTCATGTAGAAGTACAGATACTCGTGTTTAAACGGTAATAGTTGAAGTACTGACTACACTTTTGTACTCCAGTAAAAGTAAAGTACAGGCTGAAATATGTACTTAAGTAAAAAGTATTCATTACTACTACCTGTTTTAGTTTCATGGTGGTAACTACACCTCACATCATGTATACATTATACAAAATAACTTACATTTCTAATTTTTTTTGTAAAAAAGTTGTTGCCAATTTTCAGCTGCAAAGTAGCCAAGCAACATCACTCTACAATATTGTCCAATAACACTGCTCAAAAAGTTGCCCTGTGTATCATCAGCTGAACACAAAACATAATTTTACAGCTGTTAAGAACAGCAGCTGTCATACTTGTTTGTATACTCTAAAATGTAATTCTGTAGGCCTATAAATTTATAACTAATAAATGTCTTAAATTTAACACTTCATTTTATCCAAAATATATTTCAGTTTTTTCCTTTTGAAAAAAAAAACGAAATGTATTTGACTACATTTTTTTTTGCATTATTTACATTAATGTAATAAGTACATTTAATGTATAAGTACATTAAAGCGAAAGTAACGAGCCTGATTTAAAAATGTAAGGAGTAGAAAGTACTTATATTTGTATTAAAATTTAAGAAGTAAAAGAAAATGTTTCAGAAAAAGTAAACAGTGGAGTATAATACTGATACTAGAAAAATTTACTTAAGTACAGAAACAAAATATTTGTACTTTATTACTTCCTATCTCTGCTAATGTGAAAAAATGTGATCTAAATACTATGAATTCATTTTGCATTACCATGTATGCATTTGAGCATTTGGTAGTTTCTTTTTATTAAAAATAAGTTTTGTGTTGTTGTTTTTTCCAGATTACGAGACCAAGTCAGTAAATTGAACCAAGAGGACAAACTCGTCAAAAGCACAACTCACTTTCCCTTGGCTTATTTCCTTTTTATCAGGGGTCATCACAGCGGATTGAACTAGCAATTACTGTGGTACATGCTTTTTTCACCAGATGCTCTTCCATGCAGAATTTCATCTAATTGACCAGAGCCCCCGAAGGAAACGCACGCAAACATGGGGTGAACATGCAAACTCCATACCTGGCCCGGATGGGACTCGAACCAGTGACCTTCTTGCTGTGAGGTGACAGTGCTAACCACGGAGCCACCAAGCCGCCCCTTTTTGTATTCACATTATAGTAGTGACAGTTTTCCCTTCAAGGTATTTCAGTAAATAATTGTTGTTATTTTATATAATTGACAATAAATAGTTTGTATTTATATTGCAGTTTAAGAATATTTTTTGCTCACACTAATGCACAGATGTTATGGTGTTAAGTACACAGCAGAAAAGCCACAAGAGTTTACATGGTAATGCACGTTTCACGTGTGATCAAATGTTCACAATCAAAATTTCGTTTTCCCATGTGATCACTTGTGAATGCACGTGGTTCACATGTGAATCCACACAAAAGCGTTCCAAATACACACGTTTTCCCATGTGATCACATGTGGTTCACATGTGAATCCACACAAAAGCGTTCCAAATACACACGTTTTCCCATGTGATCACATGTGGTTCACATGTGAATCCACACAAAAGCGTTCCAAATACACACGTTTTCCCATGTGATCACATGTGGTTCACATGTGAATCCACACAAAAGCGTTCCAAATACACACGTTTTCCCATGTGATCACATGTGGTTCACATGAAAATGCACATGTGTTTCACATGTGGTTCACATGTGAATCCACACAAAAGCGTTCCAAATACACACGTTTTCCCATGTGATCACATGTGGTTCACATGAAAATGCACATGTGTTTCACATGTGGTTCACATGTGAATCCACACAAAAGCGTTCCAAATACACACGTTTTCCCATGTGATCACATGTGGTTCACATGTGAATCCACACAAAAGCGTTCCAAATACACACATTTTCCCATGTGATCACATGTGGTTCACATGTGAATCCACACGAAAGCGTTCCAAATACACACGTTTTCCCATGTGATCACATGTGGTTCACATGTGAATCCACACAAAAGCGTTCCAAATACACACGTTTTCCCATGTGATCACATGTGGTTCACATGTGAATCCACACAAAAGCGTTCCAAATACACACATTTTCCCATGTGATCACATGTG
Organism: Danio kyathit; assembly: GCA_903798195.1. Classification (NCBI taxonomy): domain Eukaryota; kingdom Metazoa; phylum Chordata; class Actinopteri; order Cypriniformes; family Danionidae; genus Danio; species Danio kyathit. The sequence goes on along the minus strand of LR812529.1, from coordinate 55,504,439 downwards.
GTTCACATGAAAATGCACATGTGTTTCACATGTGGTTCACATGTGAATTCACACAAAAGCGTTCCAAATACACACGTTTTCCCATGTGTTTCACATGTGGTTCACATGTGAATCCACACAAAAGCGTTCCAAATACACACGTTTTCCCATGTAATCACATGTGGTTCACATGTGAATCCACACAAAAGCGTTCCAAATACACGTTTTCCCATGTGATCACATGTGGTTCACATGTGAATCCACACAAAAGCGTTCCAAATACACACGTTTTCCCATGTAATCACATGTGGTTCACATGTGAATCCACACAAAAGCGTTCCAAATACACACGTTTTCCCATGTGATCACATGTGGTTCACATGTGAATCCACACAAAAGCGTTCCAAATACACGTTTTCCCATGTGATCACATGTGGTTCACATGTGAATCCACACAAAAGCGTTCCAAATACACACGTTTTCCCATGTGATCACATGTGGTTCACATGTGAATTCACACAAAATCGTTCCAAATACACACGTTTTCCCATGTGAACACATGTGGTTCACATGTGAATCCACACAAAAGCGTTCCAAATACACACGTTTTTCCATGTGATTACATGTGGTTCACATGTGAATTCACACAAAAGCGTTCCAAATACACACGTTTTCCCATGTGTTTCACATGTGGTTCACATGTGAATCCACACAAAATCGTTCCAAATACACACGTTTTCCCATGTGATCACATGTGGTTCACATGTGAATCCACACAAAAGCGTTCCAAATACACGTTTTCCCATGTGATCACATGTGGTTCACATGTGAATCCACACAAAAGCGTTCCAAATACACACGTTTTCCCATGTGATCACATGTGGTTCACATGTGAATTCACACAAAATCGTTCCAAATACACACGTTTTCCCATGTGAACACATGTGGTTCACATGTGAATCCACACAAAAGCGTTCCAAATACACACGTTTTTCCATGTGATTACATGTGGTTCACATGGGAATTCACACAAAAGCGTTCCAAATACACACGTTTTCCCATGTGTTTCACATGTGGTTCACATGTGAATCCACACAAAAGCGTTCCAAATACACACGTTTTCCCATGTGATCACATGTGGTTCACATGTGAATCCACACAAAAGCGTTCCAAATACACGTTTTCCCATGTGATCACATGTGGTTCACATGTGAATCCACACAAAAGCGTTCCAAATACACACGTTTTCCCATGTGATCACATGTGGTTCACATGTGAATTCACACAAAAGCGTTCCAAATACACACGTTTTCCCATGTGATCACATGTGGTTCACATGTGAATCCACACAAAAGCGTTCCAAATACACAGGTTTTCCCATGTGATCACATGTGGTTCACATGTGAATCCACACAAAAGCGTTCCAAATACACACGTTTTCCCATGTGTTTCACATGTGGTTCACATGTGAATCCACACAAAAGCGTTCCAAATACACACGTTTTCCCATGTGTTTCACATGTGGTTCACATGTGAATCCACACAAAAGCGTTCCAAATACACACGTTTTCCCATGTGATCACATGTGGTTTACATGTGAATTCACACAAAAGCGTTCCAAATACACACGTTTTTCCATGTGATCACATGTGGTTCACATGTGAATCCACACAAAAGCGTTCCAAATACACACGTTTTCCCATGTGATCACATGTGGTTCACATGTGAATCCACACAAAAGCGTTCCAAATACACACGTTTTCCCATGTGATCACATGTGGTTCACATGTGAATTCACACAAAAGCGTTCCAAATACACACGTTTTCCCATGTGATCACATGTGGTTCACATGTGAATCCACACAAAAGCGTTCTAAATACACACGTTTTCCCATGTGAATTCACACAAAAGCGTTCCAAATACACACGTTTTCCCATGTGATCACATGTGGTTCACATGTGAATCCACACAAAAGCATTCCAAATACACACGTTTTCCCATGTGATCACATGTGGTTCACATGTGAATCCACACAAAAGCGTTCCAAATACACACGTTTTCCCATGTGATCACATGTGGTTCACATGTGAATTCACACAAAAGCGTTCCAAATACACACGTTTTCCCATGTGATCACATGTGGTTCACATGTGAATTCACACAAAATCGTTCCAAATACACACGTTTTCCCATGTGAACACATGTGGTTCACATGTGAATCCACACAAAAGCGTTCCAAATACACACGTTTTTCCATGTGATTACATGTGGTTCACATGGGAATTCACACAAAAGCGTTCCAAATACACACGTTTTCCCATGTGTTTCACATGTGGTTCACATGTGAATCCACACAAAAGCGTTCCAAATACACACGTTTTCCCATGTGATCACATGTGGTTCACATGTGAATCCACACAAAAGCGTTCCAAATACACGTTTTCCCATGTGATCACATGTGGTTCACATGTGAATCCACACAAAAGCGTTCCAAATACACACGTTTTCCCATGTGATCACATGTGGTTCACATGTGAATTCACACAAAAGCGTTCCAAATACACACGTTTTCCCATGTGATCACATGTGGTTCACATGTGAATCCACACAAAAGCGTTCCAAATACACAGGTTTTCCCATGTGATCACATGTGGTTCACATGTGAATCCACACAAAAGCGTTCCAAATACACACGTTTTCCCATGTGTTTCACATGTGGTTCACATGTGAATCCACACAAAAGCGTTCCAAATACACACGTTTTCCCATGTGTTTCACATGTGGTTCACATGTGAATCCACACAAAAGCGTTCCAAATACACACGTTTTCCCATGTGATCACATGTGGTTTACATGTGAATTCACACAAAAGCGTTCCAAATACACACGTTTTTCCATGTGATCACATGTGGTTCACATGTGAATCCACACAAAAGCGTTCCAAATACACACGTTTTCCCATGTGATCACATGTGGTTCACATGTGAATCCACACAAAAGCGTTCCAAATACACACGTTTTCCCATGTGATCACATGTGGTTCACATGTGAATTCACACAAAAGCGTTCCAAATACACACGTTTTCCCATGTGATCACATGTGGTTCACATGTGAATCCACACAAAAGCGTTCTAAATACACACGTTTTCCCATGTGAATTCACACAAAAGCGTTCCAAATACACACGTTTTCCCATGTGATCACATGTGGTTCACATGTGAATCCACACAAAAGCATTCCAAATACACACGTTTTCCCATGTGATCACATGTGGTTCACATGTGAATCCACACAAAAGCGTTCCAAATACACACGTTTTCCCATGTGATCACATGTGGTTCACATGTGAATTCACACAAAAGCGTTCCAAATACACACGTTTTCCCATGTGATCACATGTGGTTCACATGTGAATCCACACAAAAGCGTTCTAAATACACACGTTTTCCCATGTGATTACATGTGCATTTCACATGTGGTTCCTGTGTTTCACATGTGAAATTTCACATGTGAAATTCATGTGAATTTTCTGTAAGGGTTAGAACTCTTTCATCTCATTGGTCTGAACATCAACACTCATTAAAATAATTATTTGGATATGAAAAAACCTATGCACTTATAACCCTCTCATGATGAAAAAAATTGTATATACGTCCATCAAAATTCTCATCAAGAGCCCGCAATGCTCAGTAAACTCTCTGAAACAGAAAAAACTGGTACATAACCTGCTCTGGAGCAGGTTATCTTCAGAGAGTAAGTTGCTATGGCTACTTAACATACCCCAGAAGTTACCTCCAATTTTGGAACCGAACGCTTACCCGTGTATGTCACATACAGTGTTGGGGAGAATACCTTGTAAATGTATTTAGTTACAGAATACCTGCTTTAAAATGTATTTTGTAACGCATTCCGTTACTTTGCTTAATCTTGGTACTGTATTCTGGAATACTCCTTTTGAAAACAGCCTTCAAGTCTATTAAATGTCACACTATGCAGTGGTAGCAATTTCTGCAGAAAAACAGATGCTAAACATTCTATAACATACATGTTATTCTAATGCTAAACATTATTGACTGACAGGGAAAAATAAATAAAACAGTATAATTATGTTTATTAAATAAAGTTTATTTAATAAAGTGTCAACAAATTCAATTTCTGTTTCTGTAATAAAGATAAAAAGTGCTTGAACATAGACAGCATTACTGCCTGTAATATACAGTATATCCCAGCCGGCATTTCAACGGTGATTCAACGTTGAATCAACGTCAGATCTATGGTTGGATCAACGTTGAATTACCTTTCGATTTTGCAAATTGGATCAACGTTTATATAGTGACGTTGTTTCACCGTCGGATCACCACTGGTGATTCACCGTTGAAATCACGACGTTGTTTCACTCTTACCTTCTTGATGGGTGAATTTTGGTCGTTTTGTAGACGTTGAATTAAGGTTGAATTACCTTTCGATTTTGCAAATTGGATCAACGTTGATACCTTGACGTTGTTTCACCGTTGTACATTTCAACGTAAGTTAAATAGAAATTACATATAACACAAAGTCCATAAATATAGCAAACAAATTTTTTACTAATAAAAAAACAATACGAATACACAACTTAGCCTGTGTATCAATTTATTCAATACACCATATTATCATTTATTCTAAATATACAGCAACATTTACAGCATACAATCGTTCATTAAAACCATGCAGGTTACTGTACATGCAGTACACTCAAATACACAAACATTTAAATGGTCACTTTTTAATTAGGTTGCATGAGTTGAAGTTAGTTCATATTTACTAACATGAACAAAGAATGAATACTTACAGCATTTATTAATCATTTAATTAAAGTATGTCCCAATGCTATTAAAATAAAAATGTATGCTTGTTAACATTAATACACTGAGCTGACATGAACTCTATTTCCTTTATTATGAAAGACGTTTTAAATGTATTGTTCTTTGTTCATGTTAGTAAATACATTAACTAACACAACCTTATTGTAAAGTGTTACCATCTTCAGAAAGACAGATAATAACTAACTAAATCACTAAATTACGCTTCAACCAACACAGTCTCCAAAATACAATTCTGTTTACAAAGTTTACAAAATACACATTTTTAAAGTGGCTGCAGTAAAAAAAATCATAAAACATCACCCACAGCTAAGAATCACAAGTAAAATACATTACATCTGTTTAAGGTTTTATAGGTTGAAAGAAACGCTTGAGGTAAAAGCTGGCACCGGGGACAAAAAATTAAATGTAAAACACTAAAAACATCTATATCAGTCTAGCAGTTAAATACATCTTTTATTTTCAAACACCAGGTGAGTATCCTACAAAATCAATAATGAGGTTTGCCACTCCAATTCATTGTGAATGAATGACTTGACTTTCACAATAGTGAAAACTCCTGCTATAATCTATAAATCTGACATTGCACCTTCACTTTGCAGGTCTGCATGCTAAATATTTAGTTGTTTTTGTCTTTTTGCATAAAGTACATCTATTGTGTTTAGCATTACTGCAGCAAAACGGAGCACCTGTGACAGTGGAACATCAAGAAAATGTGTAGAATATATGATTAGATTCTGTCTCACAAACACAACAGTTACACCTTGACATGTTCACATCTATTTGACTTATTATAGCCTTTAACTTAAATAATACAACAGTAATTTGTTATTCCATTACTATTAGTATCATTAAAATTGCATGTTCACATGGGTCCTACAATGATGGCTCACGTTTGTGAATCTAGGGCTATTCACCTAGTAGATAAATTTCACTATTACATTGGTCTTTAAAAAAATGTCACATTAAGTGTTCACATAAGTTATGTTATTAATTACTTGTGTCATCCCAGAGACCTGTTCATCTTCAGAACACAAACTAGATTATTTTAGATGAAATGCTCCTCATCCTCTATAGACAGCAATGGTCCCGAGATGGTCATAGTCCAGATAAGGCACAAAAAAAAAATTGTCAAAACATTCCATGTGACTTCAGTAGTTCAACTGAGAACATGCCAAGCTACAACAACACTTTAGTGAGGCAAAACAAAACAGTAAATACAAAATTGTTTGCGTATATCTCTCCCACATTAGATCAGCGTGTGTGTTTACTATGAACAGTAAGTGCACACCCTAACCTGTTGTGTGTTTAGTACGAGCAGTAAGCACACACCCTGACCTGCTGTGGCAGAGGCAAACAAGTTATTTTTACAGTACTTTTGATGCACACATGTGTTTTTGAGTTTTGTATGATTACAGTTGAACCACTGAAGATAGAAGCAATGTTTTGACAAAGTTTTTAGTTCCTTTTCTGGACTTTGAACATCTTGGGACCCTTGCTGTACATGGAGAAAGAGAAAACTATAGCTTCATGGCAAATGAGTCAAATATCACATAGAAATCACCAAAACAGGCACAAACCAATGTTTAGTTTGGAGAGAGAGAGAAGGGAGGAAGAAAAAACATTTGCAAATTCTAAAAATAACTTTTCTCTGTAATTTTAACACAAATTTCACTGTAACAGGTGCTGTTATTTTGCTCCAGTGACACCTTCAGAGAACACCGTAGTCAGACATCCATAGAAAAGCAGAGAGTTTGGTGTGGTGTAGCAGAACTGCAATAGACGTCTGTCCAGGCTGACACTGGTTTAGGCCATCGGTATGTCCTTGATACCCTCAACTGGAGCTTCCAGAAAACCTGCAATAAATGAAATACTAGGTTACAACCAAGTTGGTATCTGCTATTATACAAAGTGAAACTCAAACTCAAATTTATTTTTAATTGAATCCAAATTTGTCCTATAAAATTGTCACATTCAATAATTTTGACTCATCCATCTGAATATTCCTACTTCACTGATCTTGTTTGGGTTTCATTTACATTTAATTTGATAAGATTAATGATGCAAAATTTCTATTTTTAAATTGAACGCACATACAAACCACACACAATTAGGTACTGCTACGAGTAAACCGCAGTATACAAGAGAGACAAACAGACACAAAGGAAAACAAAACACACACCAGAACATAGTATAACAATCAATAAAGAAACGAGGACAAAGCTGGTTTGTGAACACAGGCAATTATAAACAGAACATTATTTACCGACCAAAGAAAAAAGAAACTTGACATAAAATGAACTTAGCAAACTTACATACGGGCAAAGCCTTTTCCATTCAATGCTGTGTAGTGCGCCTCTAGTTAGGAGAACATATCTAAAGTAAAAGGAAACAACAACAGTGAAACAACAGTAGTTCACTTTATAATAATTATTATATTGCACGTTTAATATATTATTGATAACATTGCTCAGTAAAAACTTAAGGTTATTTGATAACTGTTTCTCAAAGTCACAATGTGTAGCCAGCTTTTTTTAGGATAATTCCTATAGTCATACATAAGATTTATCAAGAGGAATTTGCAACCAGCAAACAAAAAGTTGGAGAAGAAAAAATATTAACTATAAGAGACTTGAAGAACTAAGAGAAGTGAAGAATTAGGTGTGATATCATCAGGAAGCCTTTAGTTATCACCGGTGCCAGCATTTTCCAGAATTCAGATTTCAGATTCTCGAAAAAATTACTTGGCTGCAGTAAAGAATCATGAAACATTCACCACATCTAATAATTACAAGTTGTTGTAAACCATTACATGTACTGTAAAAGCTGTTTAAAGTTTTTTAGACATACAGGTTGAGAGAAACTCTAGGAGCAGCACTTTTGCAAAAGCCTGCATGTAGGACAGAGAAAAGGGATAGTTCAAAATTTAAATTCTGTAATCATTTACTCACCATGTTGAACAAAAGAAGATATTTTGAAGAAAGCTGGAAATCTATAACCATTGACTTCTACAGTATTTGTTTTTTTTTCCCAACTATGGATGTCAATGTTTACAGGTTTTTAGCTTTCTTCAGAATAGCCTCTTTTGTGTTCAACAGACTAAACTAATGATGGTTTTAAACCACTTGGGGAGTAAAATGTAAGTAAATGTTCAATTTTGGGTGAACTATCCCTTTCAGTTTGAAAACACCAGAGATCTTATGTAGACCCTTTTCACAAGACAGATGATGCGTTTCATTTGTCATCTTAATCCTCAAGTTTTTAATATTTAGATTTTTTTTAAATAGCATGTTTATTTGTTTTTATGACTTCTCAATGACATCACATGTACTGCTGCTACACATATATCACTATTTTTTTAAGAATACAAATTTCACTGTAACGGGTGCTGTTGTTTTGCTCCAGTAATACCTTGACAGAACACCGTAGTAGTCAGACATCCATACAAATCATTGGCATGGTGTAGAACTGCAGTCTGACCTGGCTGACAGGTTTAGGCCATCTGCATGCTCTTCATGCCCTCAACTGGACCTTCTAGAAAACCTAGAAAGTTAAAACACATTACACGTCTTATCTGCTACTGTACAAAGTGTAATTCAAGCATTCATTTCTGACTAAATACATATTTGTCCCATAATATTGTCACATAGCATAACCTCGCAACATAATATCACAATAATAATATCAATATAACAATATAATATCACACAAAATAGCCTAACAATCAATAAACAAACAGATTAGAAAGAGAATATCACCAACCAAAGCACCAAGATTTTTAACAGATAACTTAGTAAACTTACATATGGACAAAGCCTTTTCCATTCAATGCTGTGCAAGTTAGAGCGTCTCTGGAGTAAGTTACATCTCTACAAGTAAACAACAACACAACAGTGAAACGACAGCAGTTCACTTTGTAGTAACAATACAGCGTATAAAAAAGATATTGTCTTATAACGTTGCTCAGTAACTTTAAACCGCGTTTGGAGTTTATCGATTAAAATTTGCCAATTAAAACAGGTAAAAACACTAATATAGACTAAAGTTAAACATGTGGCATTAGCTCGAGATTAGCTGCTGCGTCATCGGAGCGCAAACAAGACTAAAAACCAAACTGGAAAGTTTTAAATGCTTTAAAATTCGAAACACTACAACTCAAAAGTCACCTTCAAGATTAACTGTGTGTAAAACAAGACTGGGGATAAATAAAACATGTAAAGCATCGAAAAACATGCTTACCTCTGAATTCTGTTGCCCTGCAGGTGTCCGTAATTACGATTCAAACTTCCCATGAAGCGCTGCGCGTGGCCGCGTCCTCCGATGATACCATGGTAACCACCAAAAACGTTGTTGAAAATAGGGTGAAGCCACGACGTTAATTGAACATACAGATCACGATTAAAAAATGTCAACGTTGACTCGTTTAATGATTTCTGTAACTTTTTTTCAACCATTTATCATTCAACATTGTTTCAACTTTGAAACAACAACTGACGTATTTTCAACCGCATTTCAACGTTGAAGCCTGGTCATATGCAGGAAGTTTTTCAACCGTTGAACATTAAACGTTGTATCAACATTATTTCAACGTTAAAAACACACCTGACCTTATTTCAACCATATTTCAACGTTGAAGGTCGGTCGTGTGCCGGCTGGGATGGGAAAATACTGAATGATGTGATGATAGCAGGATAGAATTGTAAAATACGGGATAATGCAGGCAAAATGGGAGGGTTGACATGTATGAAGTGAACAGGAAGTGTTTGTGGAAAAACAGTTTCCCTCGCAAAACATTTTTGCGTTCCCTCGCAAAACATTTTTACGTTCCCTCGCAAAACTTTGCGAGGGAACGCAAAAACTTTTAAAAATATATATTTTCCTATCACTGTTTTTTTTTCTCCCACCCATTTTTTTTTCTCCCACTCAGTTTTTTTTCCACCATCACGTCCCTTCCGGGGGGGTATTCCAGAAAGCAGGTTATGTGACATACCCGGGTAAGTTTGAGAGTAAGTAAGTGGATAACCTCAGATTTGGTTCCAAAATCGGAGGTAACTTCTGGGGTATGGTAAGTAGCCATAGCAACTTACTCTCTGAAGATAACCTGCTCGGTAGCAGGTTATGTTCCAGAGTTAGTCTGTTTCAGAGAGTTTACTGAGCATTGCGGGCTCTTTTTATGAAAATTTTGATGGACGTAGAAGCACAGATATACAGTTTTTTCATCGTGAGAGGGTTGTAAGTGCATAGTTCTTTTCATAACCAAATAAATATTTGAATGAGCGTTGTCGTTTTTCAAAAGAATCATTAATGTATTTAACAAACCTTTTCAAATCAAACGTGACAAATCGCTACGCAGATCTGCGCTTACCATGGTTAACATACCGCTCAGTGCAGCTCTTTGTTTTTTGCGTCAGGGTATTTTACTGTACAATGTGGCAATAGCGTGTCCATCTGTACAGTATGCCTGGCACTGAACTATTTTATACACTTTTGTACAGTTTATCTGCCATAAACTACTGAGTATTATTACTCATATGTGTTAGAGCGCGGCAATAGTGTAGTGGTCAGTGCGCCCCTAAAGTACATCGGTGCTCACAGCAGATTGAGTTCGAATCTCACATTGAGATTTTTTTTTTCTCTTCCTCTCTCTCTCTGCACCCCTCACATTTTTTCTGTAGCCTATATATAATATTATAAGTGGCAGCTTTGTCTTTTCTATGAAAATATATCCATATTTAAAGATTGAGTCGTTCATATGTATATATCTATTCACACAGCACACACACACCCTTGATACATTTTTTTTATATCATTTTTTTCTGGGTTTCCAAATGCTATTGGGTGCAATAATTGCAGCCTCTTTCCATCAGTCAATAAAGGACACTGATAATATGAAACATTTTTATCATTTTTAATATTAACAACTTAATTTTCTGTCCTTAATCTGTTGGTGTTACAACTATTAAGCTCATTACTGCTTCCACTAACAATAGTTCATATGTGATGACCCCACCTCATCACCTGGTTGAGGCTAAATGTCCAGGGTCTGTACATGATACCAGAATTTTCAAGGAGTCTTCATTATGACACACATTACAACAGGATACATTTGATTTACAAAATGTTTTTATTTTATTTTATTGACTATATTTGTATTATACACCTCAATCATTACTGGGCACTACATTGGTTACTTGCTGGAGGACAGAGGATACCCTTTTTGTATATGATCACACCCTACCCTGGTGAAAAAAAAGTATATTAAATTGTATTGCAAATATATTTTTAATTCCAATAGTACATTGAAAGTATACTAACCAAAAAGTATATTTAATTTAAATATATTAAAAGTGTATTATTACCATACTTTTTTATATAACTTTTAACACACTTAAAAATAATTGTAATTTAGTATATTTTCTAAAAATATATTTCAGTAAAATGCACTTTAATTAAATGCTTAGTTTATTTTTTACAAGTGTATTTATTTAGCATTTGATGGTAATATATTTTAGTATTATTTTAACTATGCTTTGAAAATGAACTTTGTAAGAATGTTCAAAGCACATTATTAAATAAACAGAAGTTGTTTACTTTGTTAAATTTTGTAGTAATTTTAGTGTTTGTTTTCATTCATGCATTTAAGTTCATTATACTTTTAGAAAGGAAATAAAATATGTCAAATGCATTGAAAGCCCATTTAAAACATTTGTAAATAACTCATTACTGTATAAGTGAGGCGACGCAGTGGCGCAGTAGGTAGTGCTGTCGCCTCACAGCAAGAAGGTCACTGGTTTGAGCCTCGGCTGGGTCAGTAGGTGTTTCTGTGTGGAGTTTGCATGTTCTCGCTGCGTTCGTGTGGGTTTCCTCCGGGTGCTCTGGTTTCCCCCACAGTCCAAAGACATGCGGTACAGGTGAATTGGGTAAGCTAAATTGTCCGTAGTGTATGAGTATGAATGAGTGTGTATGGATGTTTCCCAGAGATGGGTTGCGGCTGGAAGGGCATCCGCTGCGTAAAAACGTGCTGGATAAGTTAGCGGTTCATTCCGCTGTGGCGACTCCGGATTAATAAAGGGACTAAGCCGAAAAGAAAATGAATGTATAAGTGAGACGCTGTTGATGCTGACAATAAAACAAATTATTGTAAATACAATAGTGTGCAAACATACACTGTTAAAAAATCCCAGATATTCACAACGTTACTGTAATTTTTCACAGTAAATTACATTAGTATCCCTTTACAGGATTTAACTGTAAAAATTCACAGTATGTTGTATTCAAAATTTTATTGCGACATTGAGGATGGCAGCATGATTACAGCAAATTACTGTAAAAAAGGGCTATATGTTTTGCACATTAGTTATAGGAATTCAAACTTTTTATTTTAGCATAAAAATTAAAACAGTAGTACAGGCACTATATATATATATATATATATATATATATATATATATATATATATATATATATATATATATATATATATATATATAACATTTTACCCGAATGTTATTGCAGCCCCAAAAAAATTTGGCTACCAACATCTTCAAAAATAACTTTAAATAAACAAATCATCCAGGTTTGAAACATGAATGTTAAATGTTCATTTTTTGGGTGCACCTTTATTTAAATCTATAAGATTATCATGTAAATATGACATTTTTAATAAACATAATTTTGTGCTTAGCCAAAACGTGATAAACTGTAACAAAAATAATTGATTCATGAAACCAAAGACTGTTAAACACACCTAGAGGTTAGAAATCTGCGCTAAATGACACAAAATCTTTATAAACAAACCAAAAAAACAATATCACTTTTGCACTGATTCGGTTCAGCACTCGCGTGACATTGAATCAGATTGAACTGCTTGTTCGGGAATTATCACACGTGTTCACAAGCTCATACTTATCAACATAGAATCAGTGTAACAATGCGTGTGGCCGAGCAGTAATAGTAATGAAATAGTAATGATTAATAAATCATATTGTTGTATCACATTATTATACAAAAAGGAATCATTTTCAGGCGGATTCGAATCTTTACTATTCACTTAAGAGAGCCGATTCATAGAACCGAGCCGATTCGACTAGACCGGAAACAAGCACCGTCCGTCACCACAGGCAACGCCTCATTTGAACCATAACCGTCGATGTCTCCGTCAACTAATTCATCCACGGTAAGTGTTGAAAGATGATTGTTTTGTGTTTATTTCTGTACAGTGCACGTCTTTTAACAGATTAAACCAAGTTAGTTAGCTTTAGTTTTAACGTTAGGTTCTTATGCCATGTTGTTCGTTAACAGACGGGTTAATCGCCATTTTTAAAGAAGAAATTTACAGATGGTGCTTGTAAGTTAGTGCTCGTGAATTTGTTTTAGTATAACGTTAGTTCCTGAAAAAAGGAAGGTGATTTTCTGTTAACTTTAACTGTTAACTGCTCTTTCTATTTCAGCACAATATTGAAGTGAAGGTGAAGTACTTCACGTGACCATGAGGGATAAGTTAAGGTCATTATGAAAAAAAGAATGGTAATTTCTCTTAACTTTAATTAAATTAATGTTAACTGCATTCTTAATTTCAGCACAACATTGAAGTGACCATGCAGAATAAAGTTCAGGTAAGCTGGCCTTCACGTAGTCATTATGACCATCATTATCAGCCAATAAAATAGATAGATTATGGCAAATGCAAAGTAAATTAACCACATAACAGTGGTCAGTTGTGTTTGTTTTGTAACATAATAGTTAATATACAGTAAATAATTATTTAGCATTTAAACATTTAGAGAGTCTTTTAAGATTATTCAGATTTTCATATTGGCAGTGATGCACTTGGGCTGGCTGACTGAAAATTAAAAGTCTGTGTGCATATTCCCCATTCAGTTGTATTTTTAAGCTAACATTTGTCAATGTCATTGTCTATTTCTTAGTGGTAATTTTAATGCATTACTAACATTTACTAATGTGAACTTATTTTATAGAGTCACTGTACATTTTATTTTTTGTGGTGTTTAGGTGTACGTGATTGCTATAGTGCATGGTGAGTGTATATCCTGAACACAAATATAACCCAAAGTCATGATCACCATCTAAACCAACAAATGTATATTGCCTATTCAAAGTGAAATTGATGGGGACAAGGAATGATTTGTGCACACATTTTAACTCATACAGAGTCAAATGTTGAGTCTTATTCTACTCTTATTATATTTATCAGTTTTTACAGCCTTGTGCCACAGCCATGGATGTTGAAAAAGTGTGATGCTACCAAACACCCCTCGCTTGATTGTTCAAGGTAATGTTGATGTCTTCCTCATTTTTATTAGATTTTTAAATGTCAAGTTGTTCACAGATTTTTTGTGAGCAGTTTCATGTACAAACTCTTTTTCTTCCTCGAATAGTTCCTACATTTAAAAAAAATATGGTGTTAAAAACAACCACAGCTAGGCTATTTGGCTACTCAGTGCTCAGTAAATATTAGTTTTTATTACTAATATTACTAAAGATTTTTTTAAACTATAGTTTTTGTGTTTATTGGCAATTTTACTGGGCATTTTAATAGGCAGTGTATGGAATGTCAAATTTATTTTTACAAACAAATTTAATTATTCACAAACTCAGTCTCTCTTTTCCCAGCAATACAACATCAAACAAACAGTCTTATTCATTGGAGGGTCAAGTGGTCATGGGACCTCATCTGGATTTCACAACTGGATATGGTCTGAATTTGAAGTATGCTGAAGATACCTTTTGCACTCTGGAACTTAAGGTAAAGTCTACATTTAATTTTGTACCTGATGGTTTGTTTTGGGGGTTAAACAAGAAATGTATAGAAGCACAAGCAGCCATCTCTAATACAGTGTGTGTTGCAGACTCAATTTGTGTGTCTGTGCTGGAGACCAGAGAGGACGCTGTCTTTAAAAGGATGGAGCTCTTATGCTGAATTGATACCAAATGTGAACTTAAGTATTCAGGTGAGTGTGATAGATACAAGTCATTGCAAATACATCAAAAAATGGGGAATTTGTACCGGACAGCACAGATGAAGTGAAATGCAAAACACGTTTGTGAATGTGTGGTATTCACCTCAATCACTTTTTTTTTTATGTTTTATATCGTGTTTAATTTAATTGTATAACATTCATGTTCCCAACCAACTGAATGAGTTCTCTTACTATCGTCAAGTAATGTTAATGTTATAACAACTCTTTATTTGTTACTCTATATACAGGGTTGTTTGTAATGTGAAGGTGAGTAAATAACAAAATGATAATTTTAAGGTGAATTACCCAATTAATTAGTATAAATAAATAATCTAAATATTCATTCAATCCAATCTGACAATTCTTTATCTTTTTTAAATTATTGTGTATTTGTAAATACAGACGTGTACAAATATCTGATATTTGTTTTATTCACACTTCGTTACAGACCTGTATTTATTTCTTTATTTCACTAGAGATGAATTTAAGAAAAACTGTACAAAAATACTTTTAAACAGTTTATTTTTGCTGCCTTTTTGTGTAATCTTGACCACTTATTGAGCTTTAGTTGCATAGTGATTGCTTTTTATGTTGTGTAAAACATTTTATAATAATTTAGCTTATTTCTCATTTGTTCCTGATTTCTCTGGCTGATTCTGATGTTACTGTCCCAAAATGTATAAAAGGGGTAAAAAATAATGAGTTTCTCTTTTACCCAAGAAACTCCGGCAAGATGCACACTCGCAGAGAAATCTGCCATTGAATCCTCAAAGGACAAGTTGGACTCTCACAGGTAAGGTCAGCAAGCTCATATATTCTGTACATCATCACTTTTAAATTAATTTTGTTAAATTATTTATTTTGTATTTAATTTATCTACCTACATGTCAGGGAGTACTGAATAAAAATAGTATTAATGCTAAAATAATACAGTTAAATTGTTCTACATTATTATACAGTAATTGTGGTCTTTAATTTTACTTTTTTATTTAAAAAAGATAATTTTTCTCTTTTCACAGAGACTGTAGTAAATGCTATAAATGTGGCGTATGCTATTACTGACATACTGTGTGGTGTCAATGTCTAATGTATCCAGAGCAGATGCTGTGGTGATCATGGAACAGTGGAGAGCGTAAGACTGATTCCTGAAAAACAGCAGTGACAGACGAGTCTCTGCATTGATTCCATGGGCTATTCTGGACACCTGCCGTTGACCGACTCAAACCTGCACTTTCTCCATGACGGACACTCATCGTTCTCAAGCCTTCCAGAGTCTTTTAGACCACAGCTCTACCCTTTATGTTTGGCCAGAGGAGAATTGATCCCTGGCTGAGCCTGGTTTCTTTAACGTTTGTTCATTAATTTCATCAGCCGGTGGAGTTTTGGTTCTGTCCACGCTCTGGCTTGCTTGGTCAGAGCTAGCGGAGTGGCTCTTTAGTGGATCTTCCTTCAACAGTGACAGTTGTATTAAACTGAACTGAATCAGTTTTGATTAAACTTTTAATTATAACTACACCATCATTTTACCACTACTCTCATCCCTGCCTGACATGTTGGAATGTTACACAATTTTAAATATTATGGCTTTTTTCTTCATCTATGTAAACTATTTTTGGAAAATCATTCCCAAATATCACGGAAATCCAAATTGATGAGGTTCAGGCCGATCTCAATTCTATTTTTACTACTTTCCCTTTGCCTACCCCCATTTATAAATAAATTATATAAAAGTTGAGTGTAAAGCACTGTGTGAGTGTTGACACTAATCTTCTGTATGAATAAACTGAAAAACAACAGTAATATTATACCAGATGTGCAGTAAAAAGCTATTTCACTCCCAGCAGACATTTCTGACAGACCCAGTCATTGGGTTATCTGAATTAAAAATTTGCTGAGTAATATTTTGCAGTGGTTATTAAGGGACTATTCTTAGTGACATTTTAGCTTTTCTTTTTCAAAATGTTTCTTGGAAGACAACACATTGATGTCGTTATGAATGTAATAAACCAGCTGCTTTGTAGTAAAAATTCTTATTAATCCACATTTATTTTACATTTGTGGGTCTCTTTGCTCGGTTTTTACATCCATGTTGCTGGTGTAGTCAGAGAAAACTCTCATACCTCTTCATTTGAAGTGTGGTCTTGAAAAATCTTCATTTGAAGGGTTATGTGGCCCTTCCCTTTACCCACTACATCACCAAGCTAATAAAGAAAATTGGGACACCCGACCTCTTCATTTGAACGCATTAACCGAGGGGGGCTGAGGTGTAGAATTGGGATTGGGCCTTAATCAAAGGCTCCACTATAAGGATTTGGTGAAACATATTTGAGATTTGATGTTTGTTATGCACTTGTTTGTTGAAGCACAGTACATTTTGTACAGTACATGTGCAGACTTTCCACAGTCATGGACTTTCTGGATTATCATGGCATTTTAAAAGATCTGTTCTTAAATTGTAATGTTTTGTACTGAAGGACATTTTCTGCAGTATTTTTGTAATATTTTTAATAGAATAAAAATATATTTTTGAATGATTCTGTAAAACATTTAAACCATTCTGCGGTTTTAATAAAAACAGTTTGAATTGTTTATTGTGTGTATTTGACTTTTATTGAAATTGCATTTAACATATATTTATTAAGAAAACTAATATATTTATGGTATATTGCGTGTGTATTTTAAATGTACTCGGAATAAATTTCTAATATACTTGTAATACAGAAAAAGTACACTTTAATGCCACTAAGCAAGCATGAAATTAGTTTACATACTATGCTTATTTAAAGTGTACTAAATATACTTAAAGTTGTTCCAATTTAGCACACAAAAATACACTAAATACACTTAAAGTTGTACTTAAGTGCAATTTTATTACAACTAAAATATACTTAGCACAAAATTAATATGTCCAAAATGTCACACTTTAAGTAAACTAATCATTAATACACTTAAAATATACTAACAATTAGTCCGGATCCAAGTATACTAAGCATATTTATTTTTCACTAGGGTACCCTGCACTCAGCCTGACCCAGAGGAACCCTCAGTGACCCAAGCAGACCAATGAGATGAAAGAGTTCTAAGAGAAATGATTTGTCAAATTAATTAAATAGTTTGGTCTGAAGCACTGTTCATTTCTTTATTTCCTGAAATAAAATGAATGATTAGATTTTTACATTGCTTTATACACACACACCTTTCAACATGTAACATTTTTTCCTGTACATTTCTCACTTTAAGGTGATGCTCATGTGACTTTATTTGTCTTTGAAGATGGACCTTATACAGCTACTTTAGAAATAAAATAAATAACAGATTGTTTTGTGATAGTGAAATTCAAATATGGAAAAGTGCAGACAAATTCTTACACTGTTTGTTAGTTAAAGCAGAAGGAACTTCGTCTGCATGCAAAAAAAAAAAAACATACAAAGAATCTAAATTTACCTGACAACAATCAATTACAACTGTGACAGACTGTGTGGTTTAAGGTCAAAAAAATTAACCACTTCTCCCCAGCCTCCTTTCTGTTAGCTACAAGACAGAAAGAATATTCTAGAGTGTTTAATACAGCTCCAGTAATCAAATATTACCTTTTAAAAGAATGTGTCTGTGTTTATTTTGACTTTGGACAGAGTTCTTCTAGCTCCAGAAGAATAACAATTTCTGTAGGCTATATATATTCAATACACTATTATTGTGGCCTTAAGAAATTAATGGCAGGACAATTAAATGCATGAATGGTTACACAACATACACAAAAAGGATGTTAAAGTTAGCCTACATTTAATTTTTCATTACAATAAAGGGAGGGTGGCATGTGTCATTTATTAAACTAATGAATTTTCTCTTATCATTATTATTTTTTATCTATTTATTATCTTATATTTATTTCCTTCGTTGATGCAGATGTGTATTGCTTTTTCTTTATAATCGGCCTTAATTCCTCATACGCCAGCATTAAAACCTCCAACTCCCCCTCTGTAAAGTGCGTTGTCTTTTTTTCTCACCGTGACTTTCTATGGTGACTCGTGAATTCGGCGATCTACTGAAAATGCCTTCAGGTATGTGCCGTGCGCGCGCATTAACCCGCGGTTATCTTCAGGAGGTTGATTGAACTAACTCTCGTCAGCTGTTTTGGAACTGACATACTCACGGTAAGCAGGTTTTGGGTTAATCAACCGAGAGTTCAGGGTTTAGCAGATGGTAAATTAACCCAGCTTTCTGGAATACCCCCCAGGTTAGGATTACAGAGTAAGTTAGCAGGGTAACTGACTCTGAGTTAAAGTTACCTCTCTTTTAGAAACAGGCTTGACTTACCCTGCTTTCTCGAGTTTGACAAACCTGCCATTTTGAAACAGAAAACC
This sequence comes from Danio kyathit, assembly GCA_903798195.1. Lineage (NCBI taxonomy): Eukaryota > Metazoa > Chordata > Actinopteri > Cypriniformes > Danionidae > Danio > Danio kyathit. Next base: position 55,485,252 of record LR812529.1, on the reverse strand, counting down.
AGAGTTTCTCTCATTTCAGGGTTAAAATACTCTGAGTTTTCACTTAACCTCCTTTCTGAAACAGGCCCCGGGTCTCCGTAGTAACGAGCAAACAAAGCACAAAGGCAGAACATTTCATAGGTAAGATTTCGTTTATGTTTTTGTATGGTATGAACTTTTGTGCTTAACAAGTAGCGTTATTGATGATAATACAGTCACCTACTGCATTCACCATAAGGCAAAGTAGCAGCAACTCGCACTAAATTCTAAGCTTATGCTAGTTTTGTTGAATAAAATAAGCAAACAATGTTATGAAATATGACAACAAGATGCTGCCTGCCAGAAACTTGTATTATTGTCAGCTAAGTGAACGAGTCGTTCATAACGGAGATTCATTCACAAACGAATCGCTCCCTCCGTCAGAATGAGAAGTGAAAGCAGGAGAGGGGGTGTTTCAGGACATGGATTAGATCAAATTAAACCGGGAAGGAGGATAATGCATTTCCATGCACACAAACACTCACTCTTTGTCAGGAATGCCCGTGCGGTCACATCCATCAATGTAGAAAAGTGATGTAAAATTATAATATTTCGTAATTTAAAAAAATATTAGCATACGGACTACTGGGGAAAACTCCCGATCATAGATATATGTGTATATGTGTATTTCTCTGGCTTTAGATGGCCACAGTCCTCCACTTCACCTTGGTCCCGCATTAATTTCAAAGGAGCGCTACCCTGTACTAAAATGGCGGCTCTATTGACGCATTCGTTCTAATAGACAACAGCAGGGTAGGCGACATCTAATGTATATATCTATGAGCGTGACATCAGAGCCAGGCGGATACAACTCGGACACATTTCTAACTGGCATGCATCTTGCGGTGTTCACCGGTGATCGATTCTGCGCAGATTTTGGCCACCTCAAACGAGCCTAATTTTACCTAGATACAGTGATGTCAGAATGGGGCTCAGTTTCTGATTGGATGCTGTGATTCTACATGACCAGAGATCAGAGACTCTATTATTCACTCCAGTACAGTTTATTAGATATGGTGTTTGCTTCAGTCTCCTCTCATTGAACTATGGATCCGTTTGGTTTTCTGCTGACATTCACTGTTATTGTGAGTTATGGGGCTCAAGGTAAGACTGAACATTTGCTGAGAAAAAAATTACATCTGCTTTATAAAGTCTAAGCAATCCATTAATAATAATAATTATATATATATATATATATATATATATATATATATATATATATATATATATATATATATATTATTTTTATTTTTTTATTTTTTATTTTTTATCAAATTACGTTTACACTTTTGTAGATGTCAAGTTTATTTTAGATGTATATTTATGACTTCACAACTAAGGAACTCTAAGCTTGACTTGTATGTAATTTTAAGTGTTTGTAAATACCACAACTGTACTGATTACATGTTAATTGTGCTTCCTTTTCACCCATTTTAATTAATATCTTGACGTTTGATGTGTTTCAGCTGAGCACAGGGATTTTGATTTTACTGGATGTTCAGATACAGAGAAAGATGATTTGCAAGGATTTGATGGAGAGGAGCTGTACCATACAGACTTCATTAGAAAAGAAGGAGTAGTGACAGCGCCTGACTTTGCAGATCCTATGAGCTTTTCCGGATTTTATGAGGGGGGTGTTGCTGCTATGGAGGTCTGCAAACTAAATTTAGCTACAGACATTGAGGCATACAACTCCCCAGAAGAGCAACTAGGTAACATATGTACATTGCATACAGTATTTTCACACAATATATTAGATAGAAAATAATCTCACCTGATCAGTTGAACATAAATTTAATCTAATTTAATCAAGATTTTAATCTAGGCTGCATGATATCGCTCGTAGTTCAAGACAAACGTGCACATAAGTTCTGAATGTAAAGCAGTTTATTTCTGTTACAGACCCTCCTGTGACATCCATCTATTCAGAAGACGAGGTGGTGCTGGATGAAAAGAACACACTCATCTGTCATGTGACTGCATTCTTCCCTCCACCTGTCAATGTCTCCTGGACGAAAAACAATGAGATTGTGACGGAAGACATTAGTTTAAGTCAGTACCGCAGAAACAGTGACGGCACCTTCAACATGTTCTCTGCTCTGAAGTTCACACCTGCTGAAGGAGACATTTACAGCTGCACAGTGAACCACAGATCCATTCAAGGCCGACCCAACACCAAAACATGGGGTGAGACAAAACTTTATTTTACTAGTGTTGTGCATCACTTAAGAACAAACAAGACATCTTAAAGAAAAGAAGTTTAGTTTACCATATAAAGTAGCAACACACTGCAGAAACTGATTGGCAAGATTCCTTAGACATGATTCAATTGTTATATCTTGGAAAAATCTGAAAAAAATCGAAAGACTGACAACAGATAATAGATAACAGATAATATTTACAATATGTTGTCGATGAGTAATATTTTCATGTCATTTTTCAGAAAAAGTAAGATAAAAGCATATAGAATCTAACAAAGAATTTGAGGATCCTTTGTTTCACAAAATGTGTGTGTTGCTTCAGCAAGCATCCGTTCTTTCTTTTATATTCTTCAATTATTATTTCATCTATTCATTCAATTATTTAATCAAATAATATGATTATTGGGTGAAGCGGTGTCGCAGTAGGTAGTGCTGTCGCCTCACAGCAAGAAGGTCGCTGGTTCGAGCCTCGGCTGGGTCAGTTGGCATTTCTGTGAGTTTGCATGTTCTCCCCGTGTTGGCGTGGGTTTCCTCCGGGTGCTCCATTTTCCTCCACAAGTCCAGACATGCAGTACAGGTGAATTGGGTATGATAAAATTGTCCGTAGTGTATGTGTGTGAATGAGTGTATGGGTGTTTCCCAGTGATGGGTTGCAGCTGGAAGGGCATCCGCTGCGTAAAACATGTGCTGGATAAGGTGGGGGTTCATTCCGCTGTGGCGACCCCTGCTTGATAAAGGGACTAAGCCAAAGTGAAAATGAATGAATGAATGAATGAATATGATTATTAATAATCGCTTGTCACTATAGTATATTATCTTATCATTTAATAATTCATTAATATATTGTTTATTAACCATTTGTCCTTTTGTAAATGATGTTTTTGTGTTTTATTATTTTAGACTAATAGAAAAAGGGATTCTTGTTTTAATTATTTAAAGTTATAACAATGTCTCAATGTTTGGGCTTGTAACATCACTGAGTGACATTATAAAGCAGTAATTTTGGTTTCTCTTGTTAGATTTTTGCTGGTCAGATTAAGTATAAACATTGAAACATAAGCAAGTCAAATTGTTCAATAAACTCTACTCTTTCTTTATTGTTAGTTCTAATTAGGGCTGGGCGATATGGCAAAAAAAAAAATCTCGATATTTTTTTTTTTTTTTTTTTTTTTTTTTTTTTTTTCATAAAGTTTGACCGATTTTCGATTTTTTTATTTATTTTTTTATTAATTTTTTTTTACTGTGTAACTACCTTACCAGCTTACCTTGTTCATTTAAATTTAAATAAATGCTGAAACTAGTTTTTTTCATGCTCACTTGTAAAAGAAAAGCAATAGTGTGACTAAACGCGGTTTGGGCACTCTCTCATATAGGGATGCTAAACATAGCTACAATAGAAGTCACAGCAGGTCATATGTTGTGCAGCTTTGGGCAAATTTTATTTGGAGAGAAAATGACCAAAATGTAACTTGAAGATTAAAAAGGATTGGAGGGGAAATAAATATTCAAATCTCTGTACATAACAGAAAAATAAACAATGATAATACAACAATAGTTTATCTGTATTAGTGGCATAGCAGAAATATATATTTAGACAGGCCTTGTCAAAGTGAGCGGGCACTTTCACTAATAAAAAAAAAAGCACATAAATTATTTCATAACAATCAATAAAATAACAGCGGTTTTATATCAAAAAATGGTAATGATATAAATATACTACATTTTGATGGTAAAATATAACCATTTAAACGATTTTGTATTTAAATATTAAATAACGAATGCATCAAGTTAAATATAAAAAAACGAATGAAACAACACAGCATATCAGGATATAAAGGACTATATTTAGCAGAATGCTGCTCATTTATCTTTGTAATTTTATAGTTTTATTTTTGTTATTTTAATTATTTTTGTCTTCATAAATAACTAACGAGCTATAGACAAACTCCTGCTTGACGTTTTAGAAAATATTTGTGCGTAGCTC
>LR812529.1:55464482-55480949 GCA_903798195.1 Danio kyathit | reverse complement strand
TTCACTGAGGGAGTTTGTAAAGTGTGCAACAAACCTGCAGTGTGTAACAGGTGCTGCAGCTCTCCTCTCTCTGTGTGTGTGTGTGTGTGCTGATCGATCACACATGCTGATTATTTTCATTCTCCTCTTCTCTCTAACATCTGCATATTAAAAATCATCAACATTATTAGCACAAACTCCTCTCCATCAGTGTTCCTGCTAAGTTTTTCTTTTTTCCCGCGTGATCCTGCATCATCAAAGCGCCGCCGTCGCCGCAGCTGGAGTTCATTAACCGCGGAGCGCGCACAAAACTCGAGCGGCACTTTGATGTTCTTGAGACGCGGGAGCGGCCACTTCAAAGCGGCGCTCAGACCAGCTTAACCGCGCAAATACAGTCCAGACCATCATCATCATCACAGACACAACACACACACACACACACACTCCGGTGAAGGTTAACATCGTGTGTTTAATCCATGAAGCTTTAACCAATTATTGTTATTAATTAACCTATTGATCTACAGCAAAGACTCTTGTCCATCCTCAGCTGACGTCACTTTTTACCTGCAAACAAACAAACAAACAAACAAAAAGTGCATTAGAATAGTGTATTTTACTCATTAAACTGATCAAAAGGGCCTTTAAAGATGTTATAAATAAATCAAACTGACTCCCATGAGAAATGAATCAAACTGATTCTCTCATGAGAAATGAATCAAACTGACTCCTCATGAGAAATGAATCAAATTGAATCTCTCCAATAAGAAATGAATCAAACTGATTCTCTCATGAGAAATGAATCAAACTGATTCTCTCATGAGAAATGAATCAAACTGATTCTCTCATGAGAAATGAATCAAACTGACTCCTCATGAGAAATGAATCAAATTGAATCTCTCCAATAAGAAATGAATCAAACTGATTCTCTCATGAGAAATGAATCAAATTGAATCTCTCCAATAAGAAATGAATCAAACTGATTCTCTCATGAGAAATGAATCAAACTGATTCTCTCATGAGAAATGAATCAAACTGATTCTCTCATGAGAAATGAATCAAACTGACTCCTCATGAGAAATGAATCAAATTGAATCTCTCCAATAAGAAATGAATCAAACTGACTCCTCATGAGAAATGAATCAAATTGAATCTCTCCAATAAGAAATGAATCAAACTGACTCCCATGAGAAATGAATCAAACTGATTCTCTCATGAGAAATGAATCAAACTGATTCTCTCATGAGAAATGAATCAAACTGACTCCTCATGAGAAATGAATCAAATTGAATCTCTCCAATAAGAAATGAATCAAACTGATTCTCTCATGAGAAATGAATCAAACTGACTCTCATGAGAAATGAATCAAACTGACTCTCTCATGAGAAATGAACCAAACTGACTCTCTCATGAGAAATGAATCAAACTGACTATCTCATGAGAAATGAATCAAACTGACTCTCTCATGAGAAATGAATCAAACTGACTCTCTCATGAGAAATTAATCAAACTGACTCTCTCATGAGAAATTAATCAAACTGACTCATATGCAACGAATCAAACTGACTCCCATGAGAAATGAATCCAACTGACTTTCTCTCGTGAGAAATGAATCAAACTGACTCTCTTATGAGAAATGAATCAAACAGACTTTTATGAGAAATGAATCAAATTGACTTTCTCTCTTGTGAGAAATGAATCAAACCGACTCTGTCAAGAGAAATGAATCAAACTGACTCTCTCTTGTGAGAAATGAATCAAACCGACTCTGTCAAGAGAAATGAATCAAACTGATTTCTCTCGTGAGAAATGAATCAAACTGACTTTTATAAGAAATAATTCAAATTGACTCTTTTCAAGGAGAAATGAATCAAACTGACTCTCATGAGAAATGAATCAAATTGACTTTCTCTCGTGAGAAACGAATCAAACTGACTCTCTCATGAGAAATGAATCAAACTGACTCTCTCATGAGAAATTAATCAAACTGACTCTCTTATGAGAAATTAATCAAACTGACTCTCTTATGAGAAATGAATCAAACTGACTCTCTCATAAGAAATTAATCAAACTGACTCTCTTATGAGAAATGAATCAAACTGACTCTCTTATGAGAAATGAATCAAACTGACTCTCTCATGAGAAATTAATCAAACTGACTCTCTTATGAGAAATGAATCAAACTGACTCTATCATGAGAAATTAATCAAACTGACTCTCATGAGAAATGAATCAAACTGACTTTTATGAGAAATGAATCAAACTGACTCTCTCTTGTGAGAAATGAATCAAACCGACTCTGTCGAGAGAAATGAATCAAACTGACTTTCTCTCGTGAGAAATGAATCAAACTGACTCTCTCTTGTGAGAAATGAATCAAACTGACTTTCTCTCGTGAGAAATGAATCAAACTGACTTTTATGAGAAATAATTCAAATTGACTCTTTTCAATGAGAAATGAATCAAACTGACTCTCATGAGAAATGAATCAAATTGACTTTCTCTCGTGAGAAATGAATCAAACTGACTCTCTTATGAGAAATGAATCAAACTGACTCTCATGAGAAATGAATCAAACTGACTCTCTTATGAGAAATTAATCAAACTGACTCTCATGAGAAATGAATCAAATTGACTTTCTCTCGTGAGAAATGAATCAAACTGACTCTCTTATGAGAAATGAATCAAACTGACTCTCATGAGAAATGAATCAAACAGACTTTTATGAGAAATGAATCAAACTGACTCTGTCGAGAGAAATGAATCAAACTGACTTTTATGAGAAATAATTCAAATGGACTCTTTTCAATGAGAAATGAATCAAACTGACTCTCATGAGAAATGAATCAAATTGACTCTCTTATGAGAAATGAATCAAACTGACTCTCATGAGAAATGAATCAAATTGACTTTCTCTCATGAGAAAGGAATCAAACTGACTCTCTTATGAGAAATGAATCAAACTGACTCTCTCTTGTGAGAAATGAATCAAACTGACTCTCTCTTGTGAGAAATGAATGAAAACGACTCTGTCGAGAGAAATGAATCAAACTGACTCTCTCTTGTGAGAAATGAATCAAACCGACTCTGTCGAAAGAAATGAATCAAACGGACACTCTCTAATAAGAAATGAATCAAACAGAGTCTTTCCCATGAAAAATGAGCCCAATATTGCAACATGAGTGTTTCCTCTGATGAACACACCTGGCAGTTTGAGCCACTTTGGCACCTTTGCGCTGTCGGTGCGGTTGGGTCGATCTGCGGTGGTGTGTGGGTCAGTGCTGTCCTCTGCTGCCCCCTGCTGGCCGGAGGAATGACAGGACTCTGGAGAAGACTGCAGGAGGTGTGGAGGAGCCGAAGAAGAAGAGATGGCAGGAGGAGGAGAGCGAGGCATACAGCTGAAACGCACACAGCAAAAACACACACATGATGGAGCAGCTCACTGGGGTCAAAGGTCATGACCTCTGAGAGACTAAAGCTATTAGGGTGGTTGCTAAAAGGGATACAGCTGTAGACGCAAGTTAACGAGAATTATTAATTAAATAATCTATTAATTGTATTTATTTAACATCTAGCGCTTCCTCAACCCTAAACCAAACCTCACAGTATTAATTATTGTTAGTGTAACATAAATGAGGCTATATTTATGCGAGTATCAGCAGCTGCATTCCCTCTAGACTGCTCCAGCTATTAGGCCTGTCCACATGAACCAAGCGGCAACCTTGTGAAGCAAATACGGGAGTAACTGAAACTACAATTCATGGAGATTCTGCTAGTCCTGGCTCCATAATAGAGCAAATTTCTATTGACCCCACTTTTAAGATGGCCGACTTTACAGCAGAAAGAAAGGTGTTTTCAGCCTGGTACAAAGAATGATTTTGGTTCATATAGCTGATATTACCCTTCATGACAACTGTGAGGGGGTGAATTTTTTTATAACTCATCCGTTTCCTTTATATTAGGTTATATTAAGTTTGCATAATTAAGGGCGTGGCCACTTGAGTGACAGTTAGGTCTCGCTGGTCGCAGTCACTTCACCTCAGCTGATTCCTGCTGATTAGCCGCTGATCTCGGCATATAAAGTTGAATGCAGAAGTTTACACACTGTATAAAGGCACATCACCATTTAAATAAAGTCAGATGTTAATGTGACTAAACTTTTCCTCTTGTAGGTAAATCAGGATGATCACATTTGTTTCTGTTCTGCTTAACAGCAGAATAATGAGAGAGATATTGTTGGAGAAATTGTTCTAACTCTTCTTGAAAGTCAAGTTTACATACAATAAGATTATTCTGCCTCTGAAAAAGCTCAGATGATGGTGTCAAGGTTTTGGAAGTTTCTGATTGGCTAATTGACAACATATGAGTTAATTGGAGGCACAACTGTAGAATAGTATTGAAGGAAAAGCTCAAACACACTGCTTCCTTGTGGGACAACATGGGAAAATCAACAAGCCAGAATCAACACAAAAGCCAGATTACAATTAGCTCAATTACACTGGGAAAAGACTAATGTTTGGAGACATGTCCTGTGCTCTGATGGAGCTAAGATTGAACTGTTTGGCCATAATGACCAGTGTTACATTTGGAGGACAAAAGGGAAAGCTTACAAGCCTAGGAACACCATCCCAACTGTGAAGTATGGGGGCGGCAGCATCATGTTGTGGGGCTGTTTTGCTGCAGGAGGGACTGGTCCACTTCACAGCATAGATGGCATCATGAAGAAAGAACATTATGTAGAAATACTGAAGCAACATCTCAAGACATCAGCCAGGAAATTAAAACTTGGCCACAAATAGGTCTTCCAAACAGACCATGACCCTAAGCATACTGCCAAATGAGTTCAAATGTGCTTTAAGGACAACAGAGTGAATGTTTTGGAGTGGCCATCACAAAGCCCTGAGCTCAATCCTGTAGAAAATGTGTGGGCAGAGTTGAAAAAGCTTGTGCGAGCAAGACAGCCTACATATCTCACTCAGTTACACCAATTCTGTCAGGAGGAATGGGCCAAAATTCCTGCAAACTATTGTGAGAAGCTTGTGGAAGGAGACCCAAAACATCTGACCAAAGTTACACAGTTTAAAAGCAAAGCTAAAAAATACCAAGGAAATGTGTGTGAACTTCTGACTGTCTAGAAATTAATAAACAATTCTCAAAATTAAAAATCTCTCATTATTCTGGCATTTAGCAAATGTAAATGATTTAGGTAATCCTAACAGACCTAAAATAGTAAACGTTTAGTGTGATTTACCATCAGACATTTAAAAAAAAAAAATAAATGATTATGTTCCTTTTTTTAGAGCGTATGTAAACTTCTGCTTTCAACTGTACATCGTATTTTTGTGTTGTTATATGTGGCTTTACACAGTCAGTTGCCTTTTGGAATTATTTCCTGCAATTATCAGATGATATGGCATGCTGTGTGCACTTTATTGTGCTCACAAACCATTCACATGGCCTCCATTTCCCAGGCGACTTATACCATCTCTATGAATGTATTTGTTTTATTTAAGATCATTTATCATTTATAATGTTCTTTATAGCTGTAATGCACTCCAGAATCTGACAGATTGATTAGCTGTAGGCTCTAGATCAGTCATCTGAAGCGTTGTCATACAGTGTTATGCTGGAGTTCATCAATAGCCCTGCATTCACTAACACAGACTATATCTGAAGTGTTTGAAAGTAATTTGAGTTTTCCTCCTGTAGAAAATCATCATAAGAACAATGTTTAGTGGCTCAGTGTGTTACAACAGTGTTTTATTACAACAGACTAAACACTTTATTGATTTAGTATACAACCAAGCACATGTGGTCAAACACAAACGAGTCGCAGGTGATGAAGTATTCAGCGTTTCTCCAAAAGAAAGCCTATCTAAGCAAAATGCCAGCAGGCGTCTGTAGCTCCGCCTCTTTGCCCTTGTTTGGTATCCCCCAGTTGGTGCGATGACGCTCAAACAAAATGGCGACGGTTAGCCACGCCTACTGGAAGCTTCTTTTGCGTTCTTCACAAACCTCAGGGTGACGTCACGGATACTACGTCCATATCTGTAACATTCTATGACATGCACACGGCTATTTTTTGATGAGGTTGCGCTGTTTGTCTACACAAAAACAGAAAGGGTGAAGATTTTGTAATATCTTCAGCTACAACGTGGACGATACAACCAGAGTTTTCTCCTCATCATGTCAGTGTGTGTGCGCGCTATTTTCTCCTTTCTGATTGGCTGAAACGGCGGAATTCAAAACAAACACAGAAGACACAAACGAGGCAATTTCACGGCAAACATATTGTGCTTTCTGCATTGTTCGACCGCAGGGCGATATTCTGCCTCTGTTCTCACATTTCTGTATTGACTTGAATGCAATTTACTCACAAAATTTACTGAACTCCTGTTTGGTGGGAACTCAGCATATAAGTGTCATTATCGCCCCCTGCTGGTTCAGCATGCTAATAACGCCTCCCTGCCATTGCTGAGTTATTACAGAAATCCATGTTTTAGGTATATTACGGTAGGGGAAGTGAGGAATATGACATCACATGCTCCAGGGAGGGAAATCTGAGAAAGTAAGATCATGGGTAAATATGAGAATTTTACAATCCTCCTATTGGCGGCACGGTGGCTCAGTGGTGTCTGTGGCCTCACAATACGAAGGTGGCTGGTTGGAGCCCCAGCTGGGTCGGTTGGTGTTTCTGTGTGGAGTTTGCATGTTCTCCCCGTGTTGGTGTGAGTTTCCTCTGGGTGCTCCACAGTCCAAACACATGCGCCATAGGGGAATTGATTAACTAAATTGGCTGTAGTGTATGTGTGTGTGTGTGTGTTTCCCAGTACTGGGTTGCAACTGAAAAGGCAACCGCTGAGTAAAACATATGCTGGAATAGTTGGCGGTTCATTCCGCTGTGGCGACCTCTGATGAATTGGAGACTAAGCCGAAGAAAAATGAATGAATGAACCTTCATTTGGCTTAATTCCTCCTGTTACTCTGCCAGGGGTCAACACAGCCAACCAGTGCCGGCCTGTAGGGTTGAGGAGCCCTAGGCGAGATTAAAAAAAATTGGGCCCACTGGTGGAAAAACAGTAAGAAAGCACAAAAAAAAATACAAATTTTAATATTTAAGTTTATACTTTTTTTTTATTAACTGTAACATATTTAACCTATAATACACAAGTAAAAATATTTACTCATATTTAAATGAATACATTTTTAAGTATTACAAGGTACGACTCAATAATGTATTATGCATAGCAGAACATTACTTTGAGCTTGCTTTTTTCCTCTGCTTTTCTTTTGGCTCCGGAAAGATGCTGTTTGGACGCCATTTCCTTTCAGATTAAAATTCGATTGATGACGTTATATTACTTAAGACTTTTTCAGGTTTATATCGAACGTGAGCAATTTGGAGAGATGTGTGGAATCTGTGCAGGAATACGTTACGTCATAGTTCATTCAATAGCTGATTGCGTGCGGTGTTATGCAAAATAGAGTGTGGTGCTGCTGGGTATATTTATAATATTTTCTGCTTTTATTCATGCTGTTGTTGTGTATTTATTAGCGTTTTAAGCTTTGTCATGTATGAATTACAGCTATTATTATAGTGAAACTTTTTTCTCTCACCGTCGTCGTGAATTGTATCACGTTTAATGGGGTTTGTGCATTGCGCACTTTCATGATTTAAACGTACGCGCTTGTCCTCACGCTTATGTTCACAATAAATATTCAAGAGCAGCTTTCGTGGGGCCCTCCAAAAAACGCGTGGCCCTAGGCGACCACTTATATAGGACGGGCCGGCCCTGCAGCCAACTTATCAGCCCACTGTATGATTATTGTACATTAGCAGAGCCTTCTCGCAAGAGTGTCCTGAGGTGTTTAACACTCATTAGCATCTTAAATCCTTCAAAGTTTTTATAATTCAGATTTTTTTTTAAAAGCGTATGAACATTTATATGTGTTTATGTGTGTATTATATCATCTACAGTATACATCAAATTATAAAAGTAAATAACTGCTTGTGTGAGGTGTGTGTAATGCAGTGTGTATGGGTGCAGGACAGTAAATCTGATATTATTCTCTCCTCTGGCTGCGGTCATCAGTCTCACACTATTGTTTTCCTCTTCAGAAAGTCTTGTTAACACCATCCTGGAGTTCTTCTGTTATTGTTTCAGCAAATATGGAATGTGGAAAAGGCCAACATGACAAATTAAACAAGAGAATCAGAGAATCACTCATTTATTCTGTGACCCCTTAATTAAATGTTTGAGTAAAATGAATGGATCTTAGAGCGTCACTGAACGACTGAAGAGGATGAAGTAACTTTGGAGGGAACTACAGTAAACACCCGTACAGCTTTTCACTTCTACAGTACTTCTAGAATACAAATAAATAAGTCAAATCAGGGCATGTGTAACTGTAATGTGTGTGTGTGAGTGTGTGTGTGTGTGAGTGTGTGTATGACTATGAAGACATCACCAGGACACAGCATCTGCTTTGATGTGTGAGTATGTGATGAGGGAGATTGGGAGACAGGTGTGTGTGTGTGTGTGTGTGTGTGTGTGCGTGTGTGTGCTGCAGGGGTTTCTAGGAAAGCAGCCGCTATCTTTAGAGCGGATGTGAGAGGAAACAGGAATCTCACATCGGGACGAACCTCAAAGGAATTCCAGAGGGACACAAACCAGCAGTGTGTGTGTGTGTGTGTGTGTGTTTCACATTACTGCTATTTACCAGTTACAGCTTCACTAGAGTTCAGGTTAATGTAACCCAACAGTCAAATAACAATGCTTTCATCTCTGAACTCTGATGGAACAAGCTGCTCACACACACACACACACACACACGCCCACACCATACATACGCGCACACGCACACACACGCACGCACACACGCACACACATAAAAGGTGCAGTATGTAAGTTTGACACCCAGTGGTTGAACTAGGTATTGCACGCCTGATTCAAAACACACGCAAGCGCGGGTTGCCAGATTGACGACACCAACAGTCTGACTATCAAGCCTAAAGGCTAGTCTGAGGCTGATTTAAGTCGTGTTCTAAATAAAAGCAACATGACAGAAGGACAATTTTCCATATTAAAATGAGTTTTTGTTCTAACCACCATCTGAAATGTATATATTAGAAACGGCTTCTATTTCAGCTGAACAACAGGATAAACCTCGGGTACACCTCATGTGCTTTATTCAGTGCTAAATGCTAACAATGTGAGTGTGAATGCCATTTTACATCACATGTATTGCCATATACTGAAAGCAGCAGCAGATAGTTCAGCTCAGATCTGGAGAATACAATAAACCATCTGAAACTGAACTCTAGAACTGAGACTCAGTGCAAACCAACACACATGAGTGATTCAGCATCTACATTTAAGGATGTTAAAGAGGTTTAATATGTATTCATTAGATTATTAACCTCACCATTGTGCTGGAGTGGAGTGAGTGCACTATTCTGTGCTACTGAATGGCTGGATTTACTTTTCTGTCGTGTTTCATCTGGTGCAAACATCACTGCAAATCCGGTCACGTAGCGTGTTGTGAGGACACGGGGTTACAATCAGGGCTTGACATTAACTTTTTTGATCAGCAGCCACTGTGGCTAGTAGTTTTCCACCGTTACTAGCCACTCACCATTTTCAGCCACAATTTTGTCGTGGGGAAAATATATTTGATATGCATAAATTTGACTTTGGCATGCTGAAATGACTTGATATAGATGTTGTGTTATGTCCTCATGCCTCCTCGTTAATTTAAGTTTGTGTGTGTGTTGTGACCTTGCTCAATGAGCATGAGCTTTCATAGTGTCACATTGCAATTAGTTTTATTTCACATTTCACAGTTTATATTCACTGTTTAGGGCTCAACACTAAGGGAAGACCTTTTTTTTTTCTCTGGCCACACCAAACAAATTATTTCCTTGCCACAAATTTCAAATAATGTGTAAAAAGAAGCAAAAAATAACTTTTTATTCAACAAAAATGTTCTTAAAAAACAATTTAAAAATGATTCTCACGTATCTGAAACTATACACAGTAATCTGTCCAGGCTAAAGGGCCCAGATCACCAGTGAACTATAGATGAATAGAAAGTTCATCTCCTATTAAAGCAGTGTTATTGTAAAGGATGATAATAAAACCACATTAGCAATAATAACTGCAAGCTAAAGAAAGCAGGTGAAAATATTCTGTTAATGTTAGGCATATTAATAATCTGTTTAAAGAATGGTTGAAGCGAAAACGGCAACTGGAAACAAAGGACTGTGGTTGCACGAGCACCGCTTTTTCCAGTCTATTTCAAAGAGAAACGACAGCATCAGTTGCGTTTCCAGTCACGGTTGCTTCTCACAAGGAAACGGGACACGGGAGCTTTTTAAGCGCATCAAATCAGCTCTGCGCACGACACTGTAGTCAGTGAGAGAGGATCTCCATGCGCCTGATCAACCTCTCATTCGGTATTCGCCTGCTTACCAGACTTATCCGTCGTGCTTAGGGCTGGACGATATGGCAAAAATTTATATCACGATATATTTTTTAATTTTGGTCAATACGATATAATTCCGATATCGATATGGACAATATTAAAAGACAGGAAAAAACTGCCAAGAGCGCACACAATAGATGTCTATACCTACAAATGACTACATCTGAATTTGTAAAGTCTATAATACCTCCAGGCTCTTATAACTTTTTAAAATAAATAAAAACAGTACAAAAAAATAAAATTAATGTTCACTTTTTATTTGTATTTAGCCTTTACAAACAATACATGTGAAATAAACTATCAAATAAATAAAACTCTCAGACTTAGCTTATTCATATATATATATAGATTGGGCATAAATTAATTTTTTTAATCTAGATTAATCTCGAAATTAATCTAGATTAAAATGGCTTATTTGAATTCTGCTGAAGGCATTCAGAATATGTGTGCTACTAAAATAATAAGTCTTTGAGAACGGGTTTCTCAACCCAGGTGGCGCATTAGACCAGGGGCTCATCTCCTGTTTCCAAAATGCAGCACAAACTGCTTGAGAAACTGTTCTACTATGATAATTGGTGATGAAAATAAATGATGTTCAATAAGATGTACTTGTGTTTACTCACTGTTTATTCAGTTAAACATCAATGTTGAGCTGTAGGCCTACATAAGCTCCAAACAGCGATTTCATACTTGCTTTTGATGTACGTACATACAGAAAATGCTGCTTCACAAAGGCAAGTTCACAGAGCCCTGACGGTGTCAAGCATTGAGTATGTTTACACGGGCAACAATACTTTAATACGATTTTAATATGATTAAAACAATACTCTGATTAAGAGTCACCATGTAACAGCGATTTTTGATTACTTAATGCGACTAAAGTCATGACTGAACTAAACAGAAATGGAATTAAGATGTGGAGTATGCAGATATTAGTGGCATTACTGACTAACTATTACCGTCATGTAGGACTTTTCGCCATATTTTCCGACAAGATCCACACAGGTGGCTGTCAGTAAAGGACCGCACACACACGCACACACACACACACACACACACACACACACACACACACACCGCAAAATGCGGAAGTTTTTTTTCTTTCCAGTTGGTGTGCGTTATTGAATTCCATAACACTCTCACCAGTCTTTACTCATTATTTGCGTCTAATACCCCAGTTTGTCACGCCACATGAAGGAAATGTTCCTGAGTTAAAGTGAAGCTGCCGAACTGCAGTTAGAGTCAGGCATCCTGCTGATCTGATTCAGAAGGGCACTCTTTAGACGGCTCACCGGTCAGGTATACATCCGCGCTAAAATACCAAGGTGAAAGTCATCATAGCTTTCATTAGCTTGCGTAGAATAGACCCAGCTCTCACCCCAACTTTGAGAATAGATTAACGGCTTTTTTTTAACGCGCGATAAATTTGCACAATTTGCAGAGCACCGAAACTATAAGTTTATCAGAACTTAAAAAGCCGAACCACTTCCACCCCACTGCATTAGTCTTTCTTCTCTTATATCAACTACTGTATTTCGTCTGCATTCTTACTTGTGGAAGCTTGTTCATTCACATCTGCATTCAGGGCACTCATTTTGTAGCTAAAACTTTCTGCGACGGTCACGGAGCTTAACCAACTGCTGTGCTGCCATACGTAGACTGTAAAAGACTGTGTGCTGCTGAGCGCTGGCAGTGTGTCTGTGATGTACGTCATCACGCAGGTTTGAATCACTGTGGTCACGCTCTTTCTGATGGCTGAGCACTGAAAGTCATTCAGTGACAAGTGATAAAATGTATAAGATCTTATGTATATATTAAAATATAATATGCAAATTTATATCGAAATGCCGGAAATGGGTTCAAAAATCATATCACCGTTATTGAAAAAAAATCTATCGCGATATATATTGATATTGAATTATTGTCCAGCCCAAGTCGTGCTGCTTCTCGATTCTAAGATCACATCTGTGCGCATATTGACAAACGGTCTTAAACTAACATTCTAATGTTTAGTGACGAGGCAGCTCTGGCAAATTAAACATTATTTTCAACCAGACAAAGTGGCTAGAGAGGGTGTCCCTCTAACCCGCCACAGGTGAAATCTTTCCACATTTGGTGGGTTGGCAGGTGTTAATGTCAAGCCCTGGTTACAATGTAACCTGCTCACCTAATGTTTACGCTCGTAATATTTATATTATTTGCTAATTAATAACCTCATGTGGAACTCTGAATCTGCGTCTCATTTCAGAGTCTGCTACAGTCCACCAGAGGTCACATTTCAGTCACAGACGCATGCTCTGAGAGCCTTCATGACTGAATGAATGAAATACGCTGTTTTCCACCATCTGGCAACCCGGAGTGCTGAAATATAATTGGCTAAACTGGCATTGGGCGGGTTAAAGACAGACAGCTGCTCCGGCACGTAACACACATGTTCACAGCAGAACATCTTCAGCATTGTTCATCAGATAAACAAGAGTGTTCACTGAGCATGATTCTGAATATCTGCACACATATGATGGTGATCTTAAGAAAGAATTATAATATTATTATCATAATTTGGTTTCACTTTGTTTCATTGTAGATAAAATAATGAAATTAAACCAAAAATGTAAAGAAAAACAAGAATATATTAAGAGTTAAATGTCATTTTATGGTACTTTACCTTCCATTTCATTCAGAAAACTCACTAAATAAATATTAATATATTTTTCTCCCATTACGTCACTGATTTCTTAAGTTTATTAAAAGTATGGAAAGAAAAAAGAGATAAACTCAGTGGAATATTCACCCTGCAATGAGTTGATCAGCCTGCAGGGCGGAGACACTGACATCCAGGAGATCAGAGCGCAGGAAACCATCTGCAGAGAAACACACACACACACACACACACACACACACACACACACACACACACACACACACAGAAAAAATGTGAGCAAATATCTGGACATATAGACGCACACACACACACACACACACACACACACACACACACACACACACACACACACACACAACACACACACACACACACACACACACACACACACACACACACACACACACACACACACACACACACAACGGGGAGCTTCTGACCTGTTCATGTTCCATACTTACACTCACAAACACACAAACTGACTCACAACAAACACTCACTCAGTCACAAGCGCACACACACTTACATCATGCATACGCACACATTCACACGGTTGTTTGTGTGTGTGTTTGTGTGTGAGATAGAGAGTGAGAATGTGTCATTGTATATGTATGCATGTGTGGTGTGTGAGAGAGAGTGTGTGTGTGTGTGTGTGTGTGTGTGTGTGTGTGTTTGTGTGTGTATGTGTATGTGAGTGTGTGTAAGTGTGGTATTTGTGAGAGAGTGTGTGTGTGTGTGTGTGTGTGTGTGTGTGTCTGTGCACACATTTGTCTGTGTGTGCATGTTTGTGAGTGTGTGAGTTTGTGTGTGTATATATGTGTGTGTGTGTGTTTGTGTGTGTATGTGTATGTGAGTGTGTGTAAGTGTGGTATTTGTGAGAGAGTGTGTGTGTGTGTGTGTGTGTGTGTGTGTGTGTGTGTGTGTGTGTGTGTCTGTGCACACATTTGTCTGTGTGTGCATGTTTGTGAGTGTGTGAGTTTGTGTGTGTATATATACGCAGGTTTGTGCGCTTATATGTGAGTGTGTGTGTATGTGAGTGACTGGAACACGAACAGGTCAGCAGCCCCCGTCGGTTACCCAGAATTCAGTGTGTGCCCAGTGCAGCAGATTAGAGTGATGTCATTGGTATGGACAGCAGATCAAAGAGACTTTAACGAACCTGCGGACGCGTCTGAGCCGAAATACACCAGAGCAGCGGGAAACAGACTCGCCTGACGGAGAGAGAGAGAGAGAGAGAGAGAGAGAGAGAGAGAGAGAGAGAGAGAGAGAGAGAGAGCCGTCAGACACACACACTGCAATACATATTACATTAGACACACACACATTACACTAATCAACACACACACACACTGCAACACATACTACATTAGACACACACACATTACACTAATCAACACACACACACACTGCAATACATATTACATTAGACACACACACATTACACTAATCAACACACACACACACTGCAACACATATTACATTAGACACACACACATTACACTAATCAACACACACACACACACTGCAACATATATTACACTAAACACACACACATTACACTAATCAACACACACATCGCATCACATACTACACTTAACGCACACACATTCTGCATCACACATTACACTAATCAACACACACACTACACTAAACACACACACATTCTGCATCACACATTACACTAATCAACACACACACACATGCATACACACACTGGAAAGTTGAGTGTGTGTCTGTCTGTCTGTATGTGTGTTTGTGCGTCTGTAAGAGAGTGTGCATGTGTATGAGTTTGTAAGTGTGTGTTTTTAAAAGAGTGTGTATTTGTGTTAGAATGAGTGTGTGTGCTTGTTTTTTATGAGTGACTGTGTGTGTGTCTACAGTATGTATGAGAATGTGTGTGTGTTTGTGAGTGAGTGAGTATATGTGTGTGTGTGTGTGTGTGTGCCTGTGTGAATATGCAAGGTCTGTGTGTGCCTGTGCTTGTGTGTGAAAGTGTGCAAGTCTGTGAGTGTGTGTGTGTGTTCTTGCATGTTTTTTTTATAAGTGACCGCATATGTGTGTGTCTATGTGTGTGTGTGTTTGTGCGTGCGTGTGTGTGTGTGTGTTTGTGAGAGAGATTGTGTGATAGTATGCAAGTCAGTGCGTGAGTGTGCAAGTGTGTGTGTGGGCTTGCATGTTTTTATGAGTGACTGAGTATGTGTGCTTCTGTGTGAGAATGTGTGTGTGTGTGAGTGTGCAAGTCTGTGTGTGTGTTTGTGAATGAGTGAGTATGTGTGTGTGTGTGTGAGAGAGAGAAAAACAGTGTGTGTGTGATTATGCAAGTCTGTGTGTGTCTGTGCATGTGTGTTTGTGAGTGAGTGTGCATGCAAGTCTGTGTGTGTGTGTGTGTCTGTGTGTGTATGTGTGTGTATAACGCGCGTCTCTGTGCTGGTCTATTCTCAGATGTCTTTGAACAGGTCGGGTGTGTTTGATTGGCTGATGCTCGTCTGTCCTCAGAGACGCTCGTGTGGAAAACATTCCTTCCATTACATGACATCAGGAAACACACACTGTCTGTGCTCATCAAAGTCCTGACAAACACACACACACACACACACACAGTCAGGCTGACCTGGAATAGTGTGACATTCGGCTCGTCGAGGATGGTTTTGGGTGGAGCAACAACTAGAACGAAAAACACACACAGATAAAACACACACACACATCATGTAGGAGAACAAAAGTGTGTGTGTGTGTGTGTGTGTGTGTGTGTGTGAGTTTGTATGTGTGTGAGTTACAGTTTATGTATGTGTGAATTGCACAATATGAATGTGTGTGAATCTGTGTGATTTGCATGATGGATTTGTGTTGCATGATGTGTATGTGTGTGTGTGTGTGTATGAGTGATTTGCATGATTTGTTTGTGTTGCATGTGTGTGTTACAGGATATGTGTGTGTGTGTGTGTGTGTGTGTTTGTGCGTATTTGTTTGATTTACATGTGTGTGTGTGTGTGTGTGTGTGTGTGCGTATTTGTTTGATTTACATGTGTGTGTGTGTGTGTGCGTATTTGTTTGATTTACATGTGTGTGTGTGTGTGTGTGTGTGTGTTACATGATGTGTGTGTGTGTGTGTGTGTGTGTATATATGAGTGATTTGCATGATTTGTGTGTGTTGCATGTGTGTGTTACATGATGTGTGTGTGTGTGTGCGTATTTGTGTGATTTACATGTGTGTGTGTGTGTGTGTTACATGATGTGTGTGTGTGTGTGTGTATATGAGTGATTTGCATGATTTGTGTGTGTTGCATATGTGTGTTACATGATGTGTGTGTGTGTGTGTATTTGTGTGATTTACATGTGTGTGT
>LR812529.1:55451982-55461982 GCA_903798195.1 Danio kyathit | reverse complement strand
GCCAATCTTGCACTTTTGTTTTGGTCTGTGCCTTCCAGATGAGTATTAGTGCTGCTAATATAGCACAAGCATACAATTCTTTTGTGACATAAAACCACAAGTTTGAAGATCGTCCCACCCCCCAGCCTATTTAGTTTAATATAATTTCCCTTTTCTTTCTCTTTTCTTTTTTTCTTTTTTTTTATTTCTTTTATTATCATTTTTTTTTACATAATACACCATGCTGTCAACCTTATATGCTTAATTTGAAAAATGAATGCACATCATATATTGTTTATGCACATCATATACTGTGTTTCGCACAACATGAGGGTTATAGTGTGGTTTACTTTTATTCTTTTAATCAATTTTGTACTGTTATACTTTTTTTTCTGTATTTGTACTGTTATTGTGTTTTTTTTTTATTTGTGTTGGTTAACTGTCATAAAAAATCCAATAAATAAATCTTAAAAAATATATATATATTATAAAATTCAATAAAATAATATTCATTTTAATTAAATAAATAATTAAAATAAAATTTAATAAATAAAATAAAAGTCATTAAAATACAACAAACATATATAAAATAAAATTCAATAAGTCACTAAAATAAAATTACCATCAGTTATATTTAAATAAAATAAACGTGTAAAAGAAATGGCATGAAATTAAAATGAAATAGGGGCAGCACAGTGGCGCAGTGGGTAGCACAATCGTCTCACTGGTTCGAGTCTCGGCTGGGTCAGTCGGTGTTTCTGTGTGGAGTTTGCATGTTCTCCCCGTGTTGGTGTGGGTTTCCTCCGGGTGCTCTGGTTTCCCCCACAGTCCAAACACATGCGCTATAGGGGAATTGATCAACTAAATTGATCGTAGTGTATGACTGTGTGAATGAGTGTGTATGGGTGTTTCCCAGTACTGGGTTGCAGCTGGAAGGGCATCCACTGCATAAAGCATATACTGAATAAGTTGGAGGTTCATTCCACTGTGGCGACCTCTGATAAATAAAGGGACTACGCTAAAAAGAACTTAAATGAATGACAGAGTGTGTGCACCTCCAGATATTGGTCTGGCTCCTCTTCATCCCTCTTCACTTGTTTGGCACTGGCTGATCTCTAGAAAACACACATCAGAGTCTCGTTAGTCTGAGTGTGTGTAAACGGTTAACACCAGACGTCTGCAAACTCCAGCAGTCCTAAAAAAAGATGTGTGTGTGTGTGTGATCAGATCTAAACTTGCTGATAGTGAATGAATTTAGACACAACAAAAACACACACCGTCTGTCTCTCGGATAAACCAACAGCAACCAACACGCTCACTCAAACATACACACACACACACTCTTCAAGATAAACAACACACACTCAAATACACGCGTAAAGGACCAAAAGATGAAGACAAAATGTGTGAATACACAAGATGATATTTCCATTAAAATGTTCCCAAATAAACTTAATATCAGGATGATTTGAACATTACTGGAAAAATTGTCCAATTGTGAACTCACAATTACAAAAAGAAAGATCTCGAGAAAGATAAAAAAAAAAAAAGTCACAATTTGTACATTTATATATTTGTTTATTTCATATATTTGTTTATATATTTGTTTATTTCATATTCATTTATATATTCATTTATATATTTGTTTATTTCATATATTCGTTTATATATTTGTTTATTTCATATATTCATTTATATATTTGTTTATTTCATATATTCGTTTATATATTTGTTTATTTCATATATTTGTTTATATATTTGTTTATTTCATATTCATTTATATATTCATTTATATATTTGTTTATTTCATATATTCGTTTATATATTTGTTTATTTCATATATTCATTTATATATTTGTTTATTTCATATATTCGTTTATATATTTGTTTATTTCATATTCATTTAAATATTCATTTATATATTTGTTTATTTCATATATCTGTTTATATATTCGTTTATATATTTGTTTATTTTTTATATATTTGTTTATATATTCGATTATTTTATATATTCGTTTATAAATTAGTTTATTTCATATATATGTTTATAAATTCGTTTATTTAATATATATGTTTATTTTATATATTCGTTTATATATTCGCTTATATATTTGTTTATTTCATATATTCGTATCACATCCATATCACCATGCAGCCCAAGACCGGTTACTCACTAAAGCTAAGCCGGGCTGAGCCTGGTCAGTACCTGGATGAGAGACCACATGGGAAAACTAGGTTGCTGTTGGAAGTGGTGTTACAGAGGCCAGCAGGGGGCGCTCAACCTGTTGATCTGTGTGAGTCCTAATGCCCCAGTAAAAGTGAAGGGGACACTACACTGTCAGTGGGCGCCGTCTTTCGGATGAGACGTTAAACCGAGGTCCTGACTCTCTGTGGTCATTAATAATCCCATGGCACTTCTCATAAAGAGTAGGGGTGTAACCCCGGTGTCCCAGCCAAAGTCCCTAAATCGGCACTTACCCATCATAGCCTCCTAATTATCCCCATCTACTGAATTGGCTCTGACACTGTCTCTTCACTCCACCAATACCTGGTGTGTGGTGAGCGCACTGGGGCCGTTGTCCTGTGGCTGCAGTCGCATCATCCAAGTGGATGCTACACACTGGTGGTGGTGTGGAGAGACCCCCCTCATGATTGTGAAGCGCTTTGGGTGTATGGCCATGCACAATAAATGTGCTATATAAATACACATTACATATTTCATATATTCGTTTATATATTTGTTTATATCATATATTCGTTTTTTTGCAAAAACCAAATTTTTATGGTTTTATTTTTAGGTTTTTTTATATTTTTCTGTTGTATTTGATTTGTATCATGTAATTTGTGCATCTCTTTGCATAAATAAAATTTTTAAAAGTCGTAATTATCTGTTTTTGCAGATGAACTCTCATCAGACAGACCTTGATCTCGTGGCTGGGTTTGGGTTTCTTGGCTTTGGGTGGGCTGCCGGACACACATGCTGACGTCCATGATGTGGAGCTCTTCACTCCGCCCGGTCCTCCAAGACGCTGTCCACTGCCTGAGAATGGCACAAAATCAGTGGGTGTGACTGAGGGGGCGGAGTCATGGCACTGATTGGACGGCCCTGGCTGCTCGTCATCCACTGCTGACTCCTGGGTTTTGGGCCGCACTGTTTGCTTTGATCTCGTGCTTGGCTCCGCCTCTTCCTGTTTGATCGGATGATGGTTCAGAAAAGTGGTGACCTCAGTGGGCGGAGCTGGGGTTTCCATAGGAACAGGAGCGGGCACCTCAGGGAGGGGTGCTACTTCTGGCGGAGGCGGCTGTGATTTGGTTGTCTTGGCAACAGCATCTGTTGGCGTGGCAACCGCATCCACTGGCGCATCAGGACACGAGGAACCTTTCAGCACATATCTGACAGACAGAAGAGGGATTATTAGGCCTGCGCAGTTCAATTCTGGTTTTGCTCTCCAGCGATTATGATTAAACAATAATCAAGATAACATGATTACTGATTATTAATTCTGCTGTCGTCTTGAGAATTGTCAATGTAATGATAACTGGAATATATAGGTGGATTAGGAAATGTTCTTACAAAAAAGGAAGAAAAAATAAATGGATATATAAATATAAATACAATAATAAAAATCATGTTATTTCTATAGTACTTGTCATACATAAAACACAAGTATACGTGCTTCACAAGTGTAAACTAATTTTAAAAACAACATGCTTCTACGGCTTGGTATCTTGGATCTGCAAAATCAGCTTAATCTTGACACACTTCCGACTCTGAGTACTTTTGAACATCTTCTGTACAACATCTAAAGGATACTTGTCATTGTTTTGTATGATCTGACCTTTTTATAAACGGTGATTTTGTAATTTTGTGGTATTGTTTTTTGTGATTTTTATGTGAAACTTTATGTGCTGTCTGTCGTCTTGACCAGGTCTCACTGGAAGAAGAGACAGTACTGTCTCAATGTGATATCCTGGCTAAATAAAGGAAATTATAATAATAATAATAATAATAACAACAACAACAACAACATTAACATAAGGTAACTCAATATTTGAATGATATAAGCAAATACAAATATAAACAAACACAAAAGAAGTACAAGCAAATACTACAAACATATATAATAATAATAATAATAATAATAATAATATAATACATACATACAGTTGAAGTCAGAATTATTAGCCCACCTGTTTATTTTTTTCCCCAATTTCTGTTTAACAGAGAGAAGGCTTTCTAAATAAGAACACATTTCTAATCATAATAGTTTTAATAACTCATCTCTAATCACTGATTTATTTTCTCTTTGTCATGATGACAGTAAATAATATTAGACTAGATATTCTTCAAGACACTTCTATACAGCTTAAAGTGACATTTAAAGGCTTCACTAGGGTAATTAGGGTAACTAGGCAGGTTAGGGGAATTAGGCAAGTTATTGTATAATGATGGTTTGTTCTGTAGACTATCGAATAAATATATAGCTTAAAGGGGCTAATAATATTGACCTTAAAATGGTGTTTAAAAAATTAAAAACTGCTTTTATTCTAGCCGAAATAAAACAAACAAGACTTTCTCCAGAAGAAAAAATATTATCAGACATACTGTGAACATTTCCTTGCTCTGTTAAACATCATTTGGGAAATATTTAAAAAAGAAAAATAATTCAAAGGAGCTTAATAGTTCTGACTTCAACTGTGTATACACATACACACATACACACACACGTAGTTGTGATTTGTCTATAATTGAGGAGTCCTAGTTCTTATCATCATATGTCCAAGAGCTCACCGTATGATGGCACTTCCTCCTGTGAGACCCAGAGACTTCAGTGTAGCCTTCTTCAGTGCATCCTCACCGCTGACCTAAACAACAACATGATGAACATGAGTTTACTCTCACCGGTGAATATAACAACAAAATAATGACTCATCAGTTTAACCCTCACAGCTGACCTAAACAACAACAACAACAACAACATGACAAATACAAATTCAACCACACCACTGACCTAAACAATGTGAAGTTATATCAATTGAAAAATAAACAATTCCTTTTGGGGGCTAATAATAGTGACCTTAGCAAATTTTCATTTAATATTTATTATTTTTCAGTTGTTTATTCCAGCCAAACTAAAAGAAAAAACACTTTCTTCCAATGAAAAATATAATAATAAATACTGTGAAAAATGTCCTTACTCTGAAAAACAGCACTTTAGAAAAATATATAGAAATATATAGAAAATATATAGAAAAAGAATTTAAATTTCACAGCAGGGCGAATCATTTTGGCTTCGGCTGATTGTATTATTTATGTCCAGGAACGTGTAATGATGATGATGAGGAGGAGGATGATGTTACTGTGATGTGGAAGCTCTGGCTCTCACCTCGTCTCTCATGTAAACACACACTGGTGTGAGTCCAGATGAGTCCAGATCAGACGTCCTGCAGCACAAACACATCAAAACATCTGTCAGACCAAAACAAACACACACACATACACACAAACGCAAATAAACACACACACACACACACACACACACACACACACACACACACACACACAGAGAGAGAGATCTGATGATATACAAAATACACACAAATGCACAAACACACACCCATGCAACCTGCACACAAACACACACACACACACGCGCACACACACACAGAGAGAGAGATCTGATGATATACAAAATACACACAAATGCACAAACACACACCCATGCAACCTGCACACAAACACACACATACACACACGCGCACACACACACAGATCTGATGATGTGCAACCCACACAGACACGCCATATTCACCACATTCAGGTTTGACTGAACATCAAAAAACAAACATCAAGGCAAAGGAATGTTGTCGCAGGTCAGAAATCTGGGTTTGACTGCTTGGCAGCAGCTCTGAGCTCAAAAACAGGTGGAGTGGCCAGTGAGATGAGTTTAAGGAGCTTGGCAACAGCTCTGAGCTCATAAAACAGTGGGTGTGGCCAGTGAGCAGAGTGGCCACGCCTCTAGCAGCAGTAGGAGGAGTCTGTGAGATGAGTTTAAAGAGCTTGGCAGCAGCTCTGAGCTCATAAAACAGTGGGTGTGGCCAGTGAGCAGAGTGGCCACGCCTCTAGCAGCAGTAGGAGGAGTCTGTGAGATGAGCTTAAAGAGCTTGACAGCAGCTCTGAGCTCATAAAACAGTGGGTGTGGCCAGTGAGCAGAGTGGGAGGAGCCTCTAGCAGCAGTAGGAGGAGTCTGTGAGATGAGTTTAAAGAGCTTGGCAGCAGCTCTGAGCTCATAAAACAGTGGGTGTGGCCAGTGAGCAGAGTGGGCGGAGCCTCTAGCAGCAGTAGGAGGAGTCTATGGGAGGAGTTTAAAGAGCTTGGCAGCAGCTCTGACCTCAAAAACAGGGGGAGTGGCCAGTGAAATGAGTTTAAGGAGCTTGGCAACAGCTCTGAGCTCATAAAACAGTGGGTGTGGCCAGTGAGCAGAGTGGGTGGAGCCTCTAGCAGCAGTAGAAGGAGTCTGTGAGATAAGCTTAAAGAGCTTGGCAACGGACCTGAGCTCATAAAACAGTGGGTGTGGCCAGTGAGCAGAGTGGCGGAGCCTCTAGCAGCAGTAGAAGGAGTCTGTGAGATGGGTTTAAAGAGCTTGGCAGCAGCTCTGAGCTCATAAAACAGTGGGTGTGGCCAGTGAGCAGAGTGGGCGGAGCCTCTAGCAGCAGTAGGAGGAGTCTGTGAGATGAGTTTAAAGAGCTTGGCAGCAGCTCTGAGCTCATAAACAGTGGGTGTGGCCAGTGAGCGGAGTGGGCGGAGCCTCTAGCAGCAGTAGGGGGAGTCTATGGGAGGAGTTTAAAGAGCTTGGCAGCAGCTCTGAGCTCAAAAACAGGGGGAGTGGCCAGTGAAATGAGTTTAAGGAGCTTGGCAACAGCTCTGAGCTCATAAAACAGTGGGTGTGGCCAGTGAGCAGAGTGGGTGGAGCCTCTAGCAGCAGTAGGAGGAGTCTGTGAGATAAGCTTAAAGAGCTTGGCAACAGCTCTGAGCTCATAAAACAGTGGGTGTGGCCAGTGAGCAGAGTGGCCACGCCTCTAGCAGCAGTAGGAGGAGTCTGTGAGATGAGTTTAAAGAGCTTGGCAGCAGCTCTGAGCTCATAAAACAGTGGGTGTGGCCAGTGAGCAGAGTGGCGGAGCCTCTAGCAGCAGTAGGAGGAGTCTGTGAGATGAGTTTAAAGAGCTTGGCAGCAGCTCTGAGCTCATAAAACAGTGGGTGTGGCCAGTGAGCAGAGTGGCGGAGCCTCTAGCAGCAGTAGAAGGAGTCTGTGAGATGGGTTTAAAGAGCTTGGCAGCAGCTCTGAGCTCATAAAACAGTGGGTGTGGCCAGTGAGCAGAGTGGGCGGAGCCTCTAGCAGCAGTAGGAGGAGTCTGTGAGATGAGTTTAAAGAGCTTGGCAGCAGCTCTGAGCTCATAAAACAGTGGGTGTGGCCAGTGAGCGGAGTGGGCGGAGCCTCTAGCAGCAGTAGGGGGAGTCTATGGGAGGAGTTTAAAGAGCTTGGCAGCAGCTCTGAGCTCAAAAACAGGGGGAGTGGCCAGTGAAATGAGTTTAAGGAGCTTGGCAACAGCTCTGAGCTCATAAAACAGTGGGTGTGGCCAGTGAGCAGAGTGGGTGGAGCCTCTAGCAGCAGTAGGAGGAGTCTGTGAGATGAGTTTAAAGAGCTTGGCAGCAGCTCTGAGCTCATAAAACAGTGGGTGTGGCCAGTGAGCAGAGTGGCGGAGCCTCTAGCAGCAGTAGAAGGAGTCTGTGAGATGGGTTTAAAGAGCTTGGCAGCAGCTCTGAGCTCATAAAACAGTGGGTGTGGCCAGTGAGCAGAGTGGGCGGAGCCTCTAGCAGCAGTAGGAGGAGTCTGTGAGATGAGTTTAAAGAGCTTGGCAGCAGCTCTGAGCTCATAAAACAGTGGGTGTGGCCAGTGAGCGGAGTGGGCGGAGCCTCTAGCAGCAGTAGGGGGAGTCTATGGGAGGAGTTTAAAGAGCTTGGCAGCAGCTCTGAGCTCAAAAACAGGGGGAGTGGCCAGTGAAATGAGTTTAAGGAGCTTGGCAACAGCTCTGAGCTCATAAAACAGTGGGTGTGGCCAGTGAGCAGAGTGGGTGGAGCCTCTAGCAGCAGTAGGAGGAGTCTGTGAGATAAGCTTAAAGAGCTTGGCAACAGCTCTGAGCTCATAAAACAGTGGGTGTGGCCAGTGAGCAGAGTGGCCACGCCTCTAGCAGCAGTAGGAGGAGTCTGTGAGATGAGTTTAAAGAGCTTGGCAGCAGCTCTGAGCTCATAAAACAGTGGGTGTGGCCAGTGAGCAGAGTGGCGGAGCCTCTAGCAGCAGTAGGAGGAGTCTGTGAGATGAGTTTAAAGAGCTTGGCAGCAGCTCTGAGCTCATAAAACAGCGGGGGAGTGTTCACAGTTCACACGATCTGCCTGCATTTACAACCACAGCAGGAGAACTCAATCTGCTCCACAGGAATGTGCTTTACTTCAATACAAACATCCACTGAAGGAACACACACTTTTCTATTTAGTAAACACACACACACACACCTGGTTTGGGGAAAGTGGATCAGTAAATCCCATAATGTCTGTCCACTGGAGAATGAGTCCTGAAGACGAGAGCCGTCCTCCATCTGCAGCGCGATACGCACCTGAAACACACACACACACACCCCAAACATCAAACATCTGCAATTATAAAGACTCTACTGCTCATAAAGGCTCACAAAAAAATACAGACACAATTCTGAAATATTTTACCTCGTTGAAGAGCTGTTTTCTATGTGATTTTACAGTAAAGTGCATTTCTGAGATGTAAAGCTGAATTTTCAGCATCATTACTCCAGTCTTCACAAGCTGTAGCATGCACAGCACCTTAACCAATCCTTACTTAAAACAATACTGCCTACAATCATTTTCCACCAACAGTCAAACTGTGTGTACACCTTTTTGACTGTGTACTTGTCTATCTGTGCCTACACATGTGTAGTGTGTGTTTTTCTTAGCGCATTTAGTGTCTTTCCTGTATTTATTGTCTTTTACGTATTTCTGTCAACATTGCTAATCGCATGTTGTTGGATTTCAGCAGCCTGAGGTGAACACAAGACATTTTCATCATTTTTAAGAGCGTCCTGCCCTTTCGCTGGATTAAACCTTCGTGCTTTTAAGGGTTTTGAAGTGAGGAATCAAACAAGATCCTGATTGTTTTTACGACTCGTAATGCTGCAGTAAATACTGGACCACTGAGATCATCACACACACACACACACACACACACACACACACACACACACACACACACACACACACACACACACACACACACACACACACAGAGAAACATTATAAATATGGAAGCTTGTTTCTGCATTAAGATATTAAAATAGGGTCTTTTTGATGTAAAATCTTTTGCAATGTTTCTCTGAACATGGCATTTGGGGTTCAGTAGAAAAAAACACTCATTAAATGTTATTTTGGACATTAAACATTAATTATTTTGATCTCTGTTTGGGGAAATCTTTCACTTGAAAGTCTGCATGACATGTACAGTGTTTATTTTGTGAGCGCACACTGTCAGTCTTAAGGACAACAATTAACCTGTGCAAATTAATCCACTGAAAACCCACTGCTTCTGCTCTGGAACAGCAGTCCTTCTCTGAGAGAAATATGCAAAGCCACGCCCCTACAAATCTCATTTAAAAGGCGGAGCTAAACAAATAAACCCGCCCCTACTCAGTATTCACTTGTAGTGAGAAATCCATCATCATACTGAGATAAAAGACTGCAGCAACTTCCAGAGTTTTTCCAGCATTATTTTTTAACACAACTAAACCAAACTTATGAGATTATGTTTTTCCAAGCATCATTAATGATTTGATTATTAGAAGAGCTCTGCTGAGCACACAGAATTTTTACTGATAAACTGGTGAATACTTCAAAATATTGATGACGAACAGGAGTAAAATGGACTTATTTTCTTAATAAATATGGCTGGTAGAC
>LR812529.1:55431982-55444482 GCA_903798195.1 Danio kyathit | reverse complement strand
ACATTTTACATCATTTTAGATGTGCATATGTGTGTGTATGTGTGTATTTCTCCTCGGCACTCTTCCACCTAAAGTACAGGAGCCTCAGGGAAACAAGCAGCGTCTGAACAAACAGTTCCATCTTCATCCATGCAGACCATCAGCAGCGGAAATAAAGCTGCAGGCGCTCCTCTGTCTGTCTGTCTGAGCTCACAGCGCAGGACGTCCCATGACAAACACACATCAGTGAAATCTCTCCTCCTCAGTGCTGCTGAATCATCTGTTGATCTGCATCAATCATCACCAATACTGCAGAAGACCTACTGGAACCAGCATGGAGCCAAGATTCTCACAGAAATCAGTCAAGTTTGGTGAAGGAGAAATCATGGTTTGGGGTTCATTCAGTATGGGGGTGTGTGAGAGATCTGCAGAGTGGATGATCAACATCAACAGCCTGAGGTATCAAGACATTTGTGCTGCCCATTACATTACAAACCACAGGAGAGGGACAATTCTCCAGCAGGATAGCGCTCCTTCTCAGACTTCAGCCTCCACATCAAAGCTCCTGAAAGCAGAGAAGGTCAAGCTGCTCCAGGATTGGCCAGCCCAGTCACCAGACATGAACATTATTGAGCATGATGAAGGAGGAGGCGTTGAAGATGAACACAAAGACTCTTGATGAACTCTGGGAGTCCTGCAGGAACGCTTTCTTCTCCATTCCAGATGACTTTATTAATGCGTGATTTGAGTCATTCAGAGATGTATGATGCAGTCCTCCAAGCTCATGATGGAGTCAGACACAATATTCATTCTGTTTCCACTGCAGCATCACTTTATATTCTATACTGGACATTATTGAAGGTTCAGTGATGAGACTTTAGTCTAAGCAGAGTCAGACCTTACTGTCCTAATGAAATCAGTCAACATCAAGACATGATCAGATTTTATTTTATTAAGTAACTCTCTCACACACATCTATGCAAACACACACAAACTCTCCCTCTCTCGCACACACACGCACATACACAGGCATGAACACACACACATATGCAAACAGCACACACACACACAGGCACAAACATATAAACGCACACAAACACACACATACATATGCAAACACACACACAAAATAAATCTCTCTCTCTCACACACACACACACACACACACATGCAAACAGCAAACACACACAAACTCTCACACACACAGGCATGAACACACACATATGTAAACACACACAAACTCTCTCTCTCTCTCTCTCTCTCTCTCTCTCTCTCTCACACACACACACACACACACACACACACACACACACACACACAGGAACTGCATTAGTGTTTACTTTTGCATGAATGTTTCACCAGACTGAGCTCCTCTTACTCTCTGTGTGCTTCCCTTCGCTACTCTTCCTTAATTCAGAGTATTTTTCATTCCTACTATTTATGTTAATGGCTTTTTTTCAACATTCTTCAAAATATCTTCTATTGTGCTCAACAGAAGAAAGAAAAAGGGAAAAAAGTGTGAGTAAAGGATTCATGTTTAGGGGTCAAACATTCCCATTAAAAACTGTTTCTAGCGGTTAATCCAGCCTGTGCAATACAGAAGAATGATAAGAAATGACTTTAAATCTGTGCAAAGTTCAACAGATGTTCACACACACACACACACACTGGAGATCAAAGAGACAAGAGTGTCACATGGCCACACCCCCTTCTGACCAGCCCTCTCTGCTGAGTGGCTGTCAGAACACAGCCCCGCCCTCCCCCTCCAGCACAATATTTGCATCCTGAGATGACTGATCGTAGCTGTTCTCTAAACCTTCGCCACCATTTTTTTGTGTTTTCTAGTAAAAACACATGAAAATTCCTTCTTAAAATGTAAAATATCCCTTGTTTTGATCTCAACAACCCATCTACTCTAAAAAATAAATATATACATTTTTAAAATTGTTTGAGTTTTTCTGTTGAACCCAAAGGAGGATACTTTGAGGAATGTTGGGGGGAGAACACCCATTGACTTCCGCAGTATTTTTCATTCTTACAATTCATTCATCTTACATTCCTCAAAATATCTTCTATTGTTTTCAACATAAGAGAGACAGTTTTTTGGGGTGAGCCGTGCCTTTAAATACTACTTCAAAGTGTCACTCTAATATGTGCAACACAAAGTACACATTAGAACACAGAAAAATAAAGACTTTAAATCTGTGCAAAGTTCAACAGATGTTCACACACACACTCTGGAGATCAAAGGGACAAGAGTGTCACATGGCCACGCACCCTTCTGCTGAGTGGCTGTCAGAACAGAACCCCTCCCTTTCCCTCCAGCTGATTGGTCATTGATGAAGTATAAATGCGTGCAGTGTTGAGTGGAGGAGGGTCAGAGTGAGACACACACACTCACACACACACTTACACACACACACACAGAGGATGAGGAGCTGCTGTGTGAGATGAGGCGGGTTCTGCTGCTGCTGCTGCTGGTGTCGGTGGAGGGCCGCAGGGTGCGGGGCCAGCACACACACACACCGGAGAGCTTTCCTCTGGACTTCACAGCGGTGGAGGGAAACGTGGAGGGCTTCATGGCGCAGGTGAAGAGCCTGGCGCAGTCGCTGTACCCCTGCTCCTCTCAGAGGCTGGAGCACCAGATGAAGCTGCAGATCCTCAAGAACTCCTCCGTCACCTGTAATGACGGATCACCTGCGGGGTGAGTGAGGGAGTCTTTCTGGAGATCTTATGTCGTGTAGTGGTGGATCTTCTGATGGGCTGCGAAGAGAAAGGCTGAAGGTTCAAACTTCACTCCATTCATCATCCATCACTGAATCACTGTAGGAGAGAAGACACAGAATGGTGTCAATTTATAGATATACTGTATATAGGCTATTGATAGATAATCAGACAGACAGACAGACAGACAGACAGACAGACAGACAGACAGACAGACAGACAGACAGACAGACAGACAGACAGATAGATAGATAGATAGATAGATAGATAGATAGATAGATAGATAGATAGATAGATAGATAGATAGATAGATAGATAGATAGATAGATAGATAGATAGATAGATAGATAAATCATCTATAGTAATTGATCTGTTGTGGTGATTCTACTGTTGCTATGGTGATACATCATCTATAGTAATTGTTCTGTTGTGGTGATTCTATTGTTGCTATGGTGATACATCATCTATAGTAATTGATCTGTTGTGGTGATTCTATTGTTGCTATGGTGATGCATCATCTACAGTACTTGATCTGTTGTGGTGATTCTATTGTTGCTATGGTGATACATCATCTATAGTAAATGATCTGTTGAGGTGATTCTATTGTTGCTATGGTGATACATCATCTATAGTAATTGATCTGTTGTGGTGATTCTACTGTTGCTATGGTGATACATCATCTATAGTAATTGATCTGTTGTGGTGATTCTATTGTTGCTATGGTGATACATCATCTACAGTAATTGATCTGTTGAGGTGATTCTATTGTTGCTATGCTGATACATCATCTATTGTAATTGATCTGTTGTGGTGATTCTATTGTTGCTATGGTGATACATCATCTATAGTAATTGTTCTGTTGTGGTGATTCTATTGTTGCTATGGTGATACATCATCTATAGTAATTGATCTGTTGTGTTGATTCTATTGTTGCTATGGTGATACATCATCTATAGTAATTGTTCTGTTGTGGTGATTCTGTTGTTGCTATGGTGATACATCATCTATAGTAATTGATCTGTTGTGGTGATTCTACTGTTGCTATGGTGATACATCATCTACAGTAATTGATCTGTTGTGGTGATTCTATTGTTGCTATGGTGATACATCATCTACAGTAATTGATCTGTTGTGGTGATTCTATTGTTGCTATGGTAAAACATCATCTACAGTAATTGATCTGTTGAGGTGATTCTATTGTTGCTATGGTGATACATCATCTATTGTAATTGATCTGTTGTGGTGATTCTACTGTTGCTATGGTGATACATCATCTACAGTAATTGATCTGTTGTGGTGATTCTATTGTTGCTATGGTAAAACATCATCTACAGTAATTGATCTGTTGAGGTGATTCTATTGTTGCTATGGTGATACATCATCTATAGTAATTGATCTGTTGTGGTGATTCTACTGTTGCTATGGTGATACATCATCTATAGTAATTGATCTGTTGTGGTGATTCTACTGTTGCTATGGTGATACATCATCTATAGTAATTGATCTGTTGTGGTGATTCTACTGTTGCTATGGTGATACATCATCTATAGTAATTGATCTGTTGTGGTGATTCTACTGTTGCTATGGTGATACATCATCTATAGTAATTGATCTGTTGTGGTGATTCTACTGTTGCTATGGTGATACATCATCTATAGTAATTGATCTGTTGTGGTGATTCTATTGTTGCTATGGTGATACATCATCTATAGTAATTGATCTGTTGTGGTGATTCTACTGTTGCTATGGTGATACATCATCTATAGTAATTGATCTGTTGTGGTGATTCTACTGTTGCTATGGTGATACATCATCTATAGTAATTGATCTGTTGTGGTGATTCTATTGTTGCTATGGTGATGCATCATCTACAGTACTTGATCTGTTGTGGTGATTCTATTGTTGCTATGGTGATACATCATCTATAGTAATTGATCTGTTGAGGTGATTCTATTGTTGCTATGCTGATACATCATCTATTGTAATTGATCTGTTGTGGTGATTCTATTGTTGCTATGGTGATACATCATCTATAGTAATTGTTCTGTTGTGGTGACTCTATTGTTGCTATGGTGATACATCATCTATAGTAATTGATCTGTTGTGGTGATTCTACTGTTGCTATGGTGATACATCATCTATAGTAATTGATCTGTTGTGGTGATTCTATTGTTGCTATGGTGATACATCATCTATAGTAATTGATCTGTTGTGGTGATTCTACTGTTGCTATGGTGATACATCATCTATAGTAATTGTTCTGTTGTGGTGATTCTATTGTTGCTATGGTGATACATCATCTATAGTAATTGATCTGTTGTGGTGATTCTATTGTTGCTATGGTGATACATCATCTATAGTAATTGTTCTGTTGTGGTGATTCTATTGTTGCTATGGTGATACATCATCTATAGTAATTGTTCTGTTGTGGTGATTCTATTGTTGCTATGGTGATACATCATCTATAGTAATTGATCTGTTGTGGTGATTCTATTGTTGCTATCGTGATACATCATCTATAGTAATTGTTCTGTTGTGGTGATTCTATTGTTGCTATGGTGATGCATCATCTATAGTAATTGTTCTGTTGTGGTGATTCTATTGTTGCTATGGTGATACATCATCTATAGTAATTGACCTGTTGTGGTGACTCTTTTGTTGCTATGGTGATACATCATCTATATTAACTGAACTGTTGTGGTGATTCTGTTGTTGCTATGGTGATACATCATCTATAGTAATTGTTCTGTTGTGGTGATTCTATTGTTGCTATGGTGATGCATCATCTATAGTAATTGACCTGTTGTGGTGACTCTATTGTTGCTATGGTGATACATCATCTATAGTAATTGATCTGTTGTGGTGATTCTATTGTTGCTATGGTGATACATCATCTACAGTAATTGTTCTGTTGTGGCGATTCTATTGTTGCTATGGTGATACATCATCTATATTAACTGAACTGTTGTGGTGATTCTGTTGTTGCTATGGTGATACATCATCTATAGTAATTGTTCTGTTGTGGTGATTCTATTGTTGCTATGGTGATACATCATCTATAGTAATTGACCTGTTGTGGTGACTCTATTGTTGCTATGGTGATACATCATCTATATTAACTGAACTGTTGTGGTGATTCTATTGTTGCTATGGTGATACATCATCTATAGTAATTGTTCTGTTGTGGTGACTCTATTGTTGCTATGGTGATACATCATCTATAGTAATTGACCTGTTGTGGTGACTCTATTGTTGCTATGGTGATACATCATCTATATTAACTGAACTGTTGTGGTGATTCTATTGTTGCTATGGTGATACATCATCTATAGTAATTGATCTGTTGTGGTGACTCTATTGTTGCTATGGTGATACATCATCTATATTAACTGAACTGTTGTGGTGATTCTGTTGTTGCTATGGTGATACATCATCTATAGTAATTGTTCTGTTGTGGTGATTCTATTGTTGCTATGGTGATACATCATCTATAGTAATTGACCTGTTGTGGTGACTCTATTGTTGCTATGGTGATACATCATCTATATTAACTGAACTGTTGTGGTGATTCTATTGTTGCTATGGTGATACATCATCTACAGTACTTGTATTTAATTATGTGTTTAATATTCTGCATTTCATTTTCATGTGTTCTTTTGTTATTTATTTCTTTTTTTACTCATGTACTATTACTTTAGCTATTTCTCTTATTGTCCACAAATCTCTGTATGGTTTGCGCAGTATTTTTGTCTGTTTTATACACAGAATAATTGCTTTGCTGGTATTGCAATAATTAAAATAAGAATAGAAATAAACTTTAACTACATAAAACTTTATTAATTATTCAAATGCATAAACCTACATCAGATGTAGCGTTGTTACTTATATGTTCACCACTGAGTCTCTGTAAAGATGTGGTTGAGGCTCAAGTGATGCTTTTAAAAATATTGGCCTGACATTCCAAGCGTGTTTGTATCCCTCCCACAGTCTCTGACAGCATATTAACTGAGAGATCACGCTCTACTCGACAAACTCATTTACTACAGTTTATGTCCACAGCGTATTTCACTGATCTCTGGAGGATCATGTGACACCCAAGACTGAAAATCCAGCTTTACATCAAAACTATAATTACATTACAGTTTATTATATATTCACATTAAAAGCGGAAGTTGATGTTGATTTAATATTAGCAGTTTAACATAAGAGATGATTGATAAAGTCAGCCTCTGAAGTACTGATGAAGAGAGAAGCAGATCTCAAACCATCAGAGACGAAACACATCAAAGAGATTCCACAACACAGACACTGATCTTTATATGACTGCAGCAGCTCTGAGCCACGTCTGAGACACACACACACACACACACACACACACACACACACACACACACACACACACACACACACACACACACACACACACACACACACACACACACACTTATATACACACACAATAACACGCACACATATACACACATTTTGTCCCTACAATGTAAGGTACACACACACATATATAGATGCACAAACATATACATATACAGGCAGTGCAGAATTATTAGGCAGATGAGTATTTTGAGCACATCGTCCTCTTTATGCATGTTGTCTTACTCCAAGCTGTATAGACTCAAAGCCTACTACCAATTAAGCATATTAGGTGATGTGCATCTCTGT
This sequence comes from Danio kyathit, assembly GCA_903798195.1. Lineage (NCBI taxonomy): Eukaryota > Metazoa > Chordata > Actinopteri > Cypriniformes > Danionidae > Danio > Danio kyathit. The sequence goes on along the minus strand of LR812529.1, from coordinate 55,437,102 downwards.
AAGAGAAGGGGTGTGGTCTAATGACATCAACACCCTATATCAGGTGTGCATAATTATTAGGCAACTTCCTTTCCTTTGGCAAAATGGGTCAAAAGAAGGACTTGACAGGCTCCGAAAAGTCAAAAATAGTGAGATATCATGCAGAGGGATGCAGCACTCTTCAAATTGCCAAGCTTCTGAAGCGTGATCATCCAACAATCAAGCGTTTCATTCAAAATAGTCAACAGGGTCGCAAGAAGCGTGTGGAAAAACCAAGGCGCAAAATAAACTGCCCATGAACTGAGAAAAGTCAAGCGTGCAGCTGCCAAGATGCCACTTGCCACCAGTTTTGCCATATTTCAGAGCTGCAACATCACTGGAGTGCCCAAAAGCACAAGGTGTGCAATACTCAGAGACATGGCCAAGGTAAGAAAGGCTGAAAAACCACCACCACTGAACAAGACACACAAGCTGAAACGTCAAGACTGGGCCAAGAAATATCTCAAGACTGATTTTTCTAAGGTTTTATGGACTGATGAAATGAGAGTGAGTCTTGATGGGCCCGTGGCTGGATCGGTAAAGGGCAGAGAGCTCCAGTCCGACTCAGACGCCAGCAAGATGGAGGTGGAGTACTGGTTTGGGCTGGTATCATCAAAGATGAGCTTGTGGGGCCTTTTCGGGTTGAGGATGGAGTCAAGCTCAACTCCCAGTCCTACTGCCAGTTTCTGGAAGACACCTTCAAGCAGTGGTACAGGAAGAAGTCTGCATCCTTCAAGAAAAACATGATTTTCATGCAGGACAATGCTCCATCATGCATTGAGCTGAACCCCATAGAGAACCTGTGGTCCATCATCAAATGTGAGATTTACAAGGAGGGAAAACAGTACACCTCTCTGAACAGTGTCTGGGAGGCTGTGGTTGCTGCTGCACGCAATGTTGATGGTGAACAGATCAAAACACTGACAGAATCCATGGATGGCAGGCTTTTGAGTGTCCTTGCAAAGAAAGGTGGCTATATTGGTCACTGATTTGTTTTTGTTTTGTTTTTGAATGTCAGAAATGTATATTTGTGAATGTTGAGATGTTATATTAGTTTCACTGGTGGAAATAAATCATTGAAATGGGGATATATTTGTGTTTTGTTAAGTTGCCTAATAATTCTGCACAGTAATAGTCACCTGCACACACAGATATCCTCCTAAAATAGCTCAAACTAAAAACAAACTAAAAACTACTTCCAGAAATATTCAGCTTTGATATTAATGAGTTTTTTGGGTTCATTGAGAACATGGTTGTTGTTCAATAATAAAATTAATCCTCAAAAATACAACTTGCCTAATAATTCTGCATTCCCTGTATATATACATACATGGACGCACAAACACATATACACGCACACACATACATGCACAGACACATACATGAACGTGTGCATACACACTTATTTTGTCCCCACAATGTACTGAATACAAGGTACACACACACACACACACACAAACTCAACAAACACAGGATAACAACATGCATCTGAGTCCTCACTCTCACACACACGCACACTCTCTCTCTCAGACACACACACACACACACACACACACACACACACACACACACACACACACATATATATATATATATATATATATATATATATATATATATATATATATATATATATATATATATATATATATATATATATATATATATATATATATATATATAAATATATATATATACACATGGATGCGCAAAACATATACAGGCACACATATATATGCAAGCGCACATATACACACACTCATTTTGTCCCCACAATGTACTGAATACAAGACACACACACAAACTTAACAAACATGGGATATCAACATACATCTGAGCCCTCACTCAGGCTCAGACACACACACACACACACACACACACAGGTGCACATATACATACATGGATGCACAAACCCATATACATGCAAACGCACATATACACACACACACTTTTTTCCCCACAATGTAAGGAATACAAGGTATACACACACATAAACATGTACATAAACAAACACACACACACATTTATATAGATATATACACACACAACAACGCATGCACACACGCACGCACACAGACACATACACAGACACACACACACACGCACGCACGCACGCACACACACACACACACACACACATTTTGTACTCACACGGTAAGGAATACAAGATACACACAAACACACACACAAACTCAACCACACAAAAGCAAACATGGGATAACCGCATATACCCTCATATAGACGTCTGCCCACATCTGAGCCCTCACTCAGACTCAGAGACACACACACACACACACACACACACGATTGATGCAGTTTGTCTGCAGATCTGTGCTGTATAATTACAGAAGGGCTGTGTGTTCTCTGCTCTGCTCTTCATCTCAGAGATGAAACGCTGTAAATCTGTGTGTGAAGTCTTCATTCTGCATCTCAGCGCTGGAATGTGACCTGCACTGACCCCCATAGAGAGTTCTGGAAGTAAAAAGCCCACTTATGTCCTCTCTTATACACACAAACAGGCAAAAATAACAGATAACTCCACAATAACAGAAAAACTACATTACCCATGATGCTGTGCAGGAAATCCACCAATCAGAGAGTCTCAGTGAGCAAAGTGTCCCAAAGTCATCTTTAGCTCCGCCCACCAGCCAATGACATAATCAAGGCTCTCAAAACATCGAGCTTAATGAATAGTTTTATGTTTCTCGTTGACTGTGTCGTGTGCAGTGCATCATGGGATTGTAGTTTTTTGGTTTGCTGCTTCTGATGATTTAATCAGTGTTTTTTTAAATATGTATTGATCAGCAATAAATGATGATGAAGAGCACCAAACATCCACATCATCACACTAATGTGTGTGTGTCTGTTCTCATTCAGCTATTATATAAAGGAGTCTCGAGGCAGCCGGAGGTGGCTGGTGTTCCTGGAGGGTGAGTGACCACCTGTGTGTGTGTTTCTGAGGGTGTGTGTGTGCTGTGTGTGTTTCTCATGGTGTGTGTATTTCTGAATCTGACGGTGTGTAATTATTGTTATGTGTATCTGATGGAGTGTATATGAAGTTGTGTGTGTGTGTGTGTGTGTGTTTCTGATTGTGTGTATATCTGATGGAGTGTATATGAAGTTGTGTGTGTGTGTGTGTGTGTGTTTCTGATTGTGTGTATATCTGATGGAGTGTATATGAAGTTGTGTGTGTGTGTGTGTGTGTTTCTGATTGTGTGTATATCTGATGGAGTGTATATGAAGTTGTGTGTGTGTGTGTGTGTGTTTCTGATTGTGTGTATATCTGATGGAGTGTGTATGAAGTTGTGTGTGTGTGTGTGTGTGTTTCTGATTGTGTGTATATCTGATGGTGTGTATATGAAGTTGAGAATGTATCTAACAGTATGTGTGTGTGTGTGTGTCTGTGTTTCTGATGTTGTGTATATGAAGTTGAGAGTGTATTTGGCAGTATGTGTGTGTGTGTGTGTGTGTGTGTGTGTGTGTGTCTGTGTTTCTGATGTTGTGTATATGAAGTTGAGAGTGTATCTGGCAGTATGTGTGTGTGTGTGTGTGTGTGTGTCTGTGTTTCTGATGTTGTGTATATGAAGTTGAGAGTGTATCTGGCAGTATGTGTGTGTGTGTGTGTGTGTGTGTCTGTGTTTCTGATGTTGTGTATATGAAGTTGAGAGTGTATCTGGCAGTATGTGTGTGTGTGTGTGTGTGTGTGTCTGTGTTTCTGATGTTGTGTATATGAAGTTGAGAGTGTATTTGGCAGTATGTGTGTGTGTGTGTGTGTGTGTGTGTGTGTGTCTGTGTTTCTGATGTTGTGTATATGAAGTTGAGAGTGTATCTGGCAGTATGTGTGTGTGTGTGTGTGTGTGTGTGTCTGTGTTTCTGATGTTGTGTATATGAAGTTGAGAGTGTATCTGGCAGCATGTGTGTGTGTCTTTGTTTCTGATAGTGTGTATGAAGTTTTGAGTGTGTATCTGACAGTGTGTGTATATGAAGTTGTGTGTCTCTGTGTTTCTGATGGTGTGCGTGTGTGTGTGTGTGTGTTGTTCAGGTGGATGGTACTGTTTCAGCAAACACACCTGTGACAGTCGCTACGAGAGCATGAGGAGACTGATGAGCTCCAGCAACTGGCCTCCCACCAGAACAGGTCAGTCGCGCCCGCTTGACCTCTGACCTTGACCTCTGACCTGTGTTTATCTTGAGTTCTCGAGTACAGTCATGTATTCTGTGATCACTGCAATGCGAAAAACAGTGGATTTGGCACATTTGAAATGAATAAATCAAATATTGAGCTGAACACTGAATCTGAACAAGTTTCCATTAATCAGAGTAATTAAACACTATTTAATACAGCCATTAAAACAGTCAGTCAAGACTGATTATTTCAATAACTGGGACATTTAATATACCGTCTATATTCACTGAGAAATGGATACAAATACTGAACTTCAAAAGGTTATTACTTAAATATGTACAGAATGTGTGTATATACACTCAGCGGTCACTTTATTAGGTACACCTGTCCAACTGCTGGTTAACACTAATGTCTAATCAGCCAATCACATGGCAGCAGCTCAATTTATGCATGTAGACATGGTCAAGACGATCTGCTGCAGTTCAAAGCGAGCATCAGAATGGGGAAGAAAGGGGATTTAAGTGACTTTGAACGTGGCATGGTTGTTGCTGCCAGACGGGCTGCTCTGAGTATTTCAGAAACTGCTGATCTACTGGGATTTTCACGCACAACCATCTCTAGGGTTTACAGAGAATGGTCCGACAAAGAGGAAATATCCAGTGAGCGGCAGTTCTGTGGGGGCAAACGCCTTGTTGATGCCAGAGGTCAGAGGAGAATGGCCAGACTGGTTCCAGCTGATAGAAAGGCAACAGTAACTCAAATAAGCACTCGTTACAACCGAGGTCTGCAGAAGAGCATCTCTGAACACACAACACATCCAACCTTGAGGCGGATGGGCTACAGCAGCAGAAGACCACACCGGGTGCCACTCCTGTCAGCTAAGAACAGGAAACTGAGGCTACAATTCACACAGGCTCACCAAAACTGGACAAGAGAAGATTGGAGAAACGTTGCCTGGTCTGATGAGTCTCCATTT
>LR812529.1:55366982-55429482 GCA_903798195.1 Danio kyathit | reverse complement strand
AACTCTACATTTCTGTTATGCATGATAAGATCATCATGAACCTTTTCTGCTTCATATTTCTGCAGCATCATGTTTGACATTAATAATGTAATTAATGAATCATGCCTTAACAAATGATGTGTTTAATAAGCAATTCAATAATAATAGAGTATAAATAATCCTCAGTGTGTAACATGAGTGTTTCTGCAGTTACTGGACAGATGTGCATGTGAAGGGCACGTCTCTGCCGCGGGCGCTCCAGTGCTGGGATCGCAGCCTTCGTCACCATGGCAACAGCAGTGCCCAGGCTCCGCCCCGCGGCTGCCCGCTGCAGTTGATTGACAGCTGCCCTTGGCCGCACTGTAACCCGTCGTGCCCAAGTGTCCGAGAGCAGCAGATGAGCGCAGTTCAGTTCCTCACACAGCTGGGCTTCGACATCCAGCGCATGGCACAGCAGCAGGGCATCGAACCCAACACACTACTGGGCATGCTTAATAACGGCACTTAGAAAACTCAGAGATTGCAATCGGGCATCGAACACAAGATACTACTGGGCATGCTCAGTAACGCCACCTAGAAAACTCAAACATCGCAAATGGGCATCGAACCCAACACGCTACTGGGCATGCTCAGTAACGCCACCTAGAAAACTCAGACATTGCAATAGGGCATTGAACCCAACACGCAACTGGGCATGCTCAGTAACGCCACCTAGAAAACTCAGACATTGCAATCGGGCATTGAACCCAACACGCAACTGGGCATGCTCAGTAACGCCACCTAGAAAACTCAGACATTGCAATCGGGCATTGAACCCAACACGCAACTGGGCATGCTCAGTAACGCCACCTAGAAAACTCAGACATCACAATCGGGCATTGAACCCAACACGCAACTGGGCATGCTCAGTAACGCCACCTAAAAAACTCAGACATCGCAATCGGGCATTGAACCCAACACACAACTGGGCATGCTCAGTAACGCCACCTGGAAAACTCAGACATTGCAATCGGGCATTGAACCCAACACCACCTAGAAAAGGTCCTCGTCCGGTTGTACAGGAGTGTGTGTCCCTCTGCTGGACACTCCACACACTGCAGAAACGCTAATTATGTTTTTCACTTGCTTGAAATCTTCAGAGCAAAACCAGCAGACTACGCAGACTACACACACACACACACACACACCATTTATTATTAGAAAACACACACACGCAATCACAACAAACATGACAAGACAAAACACAAACAATAAGAAATAATATATTAAGGAGAGATTAAAGGGCCCATAATGCAAAAATAATAATAATAAACTCTGTTTTGATGCCAAATCTAAATATAAAAGCAGGCTTGTTTCACGACATCAATAATAATAACAACAACACTCCTAAAACTCGCCATTATTTTTAGAATAATCCATGTTCTCCTGGGCTTCAGTGATGATTGGTGTTCCTCCGGGTTTGTTGACGTTCTCCTGCTCTCCTCTTGTGGTTTGTAGATTATGTTCAGACACATGTAAGCTACTTTATATGTTATTTATTTGATGTAAATCATATTTATGAGTGAAACATGGCTTTGTGTAAAGTGTACAGACCTGTTGCTGTTTTGTTTGCATGCCTTCATCAAAACATTAGCCATCATAGTCATAAGTTGTGTGTTAATGTCTACTTTGCTATACAGGAGTGTGACTTTTGTTTTCGTTTCTGTTGTTTATTTCGATCTTTTTTTCTTTTGTTTACTTTTTTCTTCTAAAATCTCACATAATTGATCAATAAAGTTGCTGTTTCCTCTGTTATTTTGTATTCCATGCTGGAAAACAAGTTTCCAAACATAAATAATAAGGCAATGTTTAATAAAAATATCATGTTTATTTAAAAATGTTGTTCTGAAAACTCTATTAATAATAATAATAATAACAACAATCACAGTGTGTAAAACACAAGATCCAGTTTCTGGCGTCAGAATGAAGTAAACAGTGAACATTTAATATTTCCACATTTCACAGTCGAATTTAAAAGTGTCCCAATACAGAAAATGGCAAGAAAACACCACAAACCAGCGTCCCAAACCTAATCCTGTGTGCTCTTCATCATCATCATCATCATGAAGATCGTCTGGATACATCAGAAGATTATCAGGAAAAACTGGAGCCCTGAAAGCAGATGCAGAGCATGAGAGGAAATAATATCTGCATATATTTACATAAAAGTGTCATATTTAAGAAAATAATAATACGCTAAAGGTGATGTTTAACTCAGATTTTTCATTCATTCATTCATTCATTCATTTTCTTGTCGGCTTTGTCCCTTGCGGGGTCGCCACAGCGGAATGAACCGCCAACTTATCCAGCACGATTTTACGCAGCGGATGCCCTTCCAGCCACAACCCATCTCTGGGAACTTCCACACACACATTCCCACTCATACACTATGGACAATTTAGCTTACCCAATTCACATGTACCGCATGTCTTTGGACTGTGGGGGAAACCGGAGCACCCGGAGGAAACCCACGCGAACACAGGGAGAACATGCAAACTCCACACAGAAACGCCAACTGACCCAGCCCAGCCGAGGTTCGAACCTGCGACCCAGCGACGTTCTTGCTGTGAGGCAACAGCACTACCTACTGCGCCACTGCGTTGCCCACTCAGATTTTTGTCTAATCATAATAGTTTTAATAACTTCTTCCTTTTTTTTTCTTATTTTCAAAAGTATTTTTATTGAACATGTTAAGATATGAATCATGCAGTATAAATAGCTTTTCACTTTTTCCTTTTTTACACAACAAACAAACAAAACCTGTCGCACACATACATTTAGGTTCTAAAACAAATATAAGTAATATTAAGATAAAATACAAATAAATAATAATATTAAGTAAAACATATTTTACTTTCATATATAAGGAAATTCTAAATAAATAAATAATTAAAAAAACATTAGGGCTGTCAAAATTAGCGCGTTAATGCACGCGATTCATTTGAAATATTTAACGCATTAAAAAAAAATTACGCATTTGTCTCAGTTGCAGTTTTTTATTTCCTGTTGTGGCCGATGTTTGTTCAGGGCCCCCCCGTCCTCACTTTCATCTGTGAACCGGTCATTTTCTTTTTCACTTTCGGGTTGAGGGCGGCGTGATCGCCAAGCACTGACAAGCACTGTAGCAGACGCCGGTTGAATTAAGTCATGGAGACGCTGTGGGATATTCTACTGGATATTACTGGAAGTGTGAGGGGAAAGTTAGTGTTATTGTCTTTACCCAAAGATGAAACAGTGAGGAGTCATTGGTTGAGGTTTATTTTTGCAATAATACCTCAGTATTATAGCCCAGCCTTGTGCTGTTCGAGTGCTTCTGGAATCTACACGCTTACAACGGTGGATTCGTCGGGCGTTTGTTAAAGGAAGGATCAGAAAATACTATTGATGTAAGGGACTTGTCAGAGCTCGACAGGAACTTTATCAGCACATGGATCAGTGGATCAGTTTCTTCCTCCATTTCAGAAGTGTAAGTAAGTGCATTCCCATGACTGCCTCCTTGTTTTCTCTAGCTTGTAAATGATCTATTTAATTGTGTTTTGTTACTTGTAACCGCGTGTGCTGAATCTGGTTAACTCTTTATAGTCTCATTTCGGGTCTAATGCCACAATGAAATGCGACGTTGGCCGCTTTGTTTACGGTGTTAAATGCGTTTGTGAGCTCGCAATCCACTGCCGTTTGTCTTTGCTATGGCCACCGTCAGCTGTTCCTACACATGTGCAGCGGTCAAGGTTTATAATAGTTCAGCTTTTGCCGCAGTGTAGATTAATACTGAATGTGTGTCATGGTTAAACACCAGCATATTGCTCTATTCTTAACTGCTCACACACATACCTGCCAACATCTGTCCCTGAAAATCCGGGAGACCGGGGGGTGGGGGGAAGGTTAGGTTCAGGGTGAGGTGTCTGAATAACACTCAGGGCCAAAGCATGCTGAACTGGTGCTCTAGGTGAACGGCGATCACGCCACCCTCAACCCGAAAGCGAAAAAGAAAGTGACCGTTTTGCGGATGAAAGTGAGGACCTGGAGGAAGGGAGAGGGTGGGTGTTGTGGATGAAAGTGAGGACCGGGGTGTTCGTGGACGCCGCCCACACTGTTCTGCCTCTATGGACGCGCCGGCCCTGATAACACTATTGAGAACCGGGTACTGTGTACTATGGTGTTAGAAACTACTATGAAGCGTGTCTCGGGCAGCCGCTGTGATCGGACCAGTAGGGGTTCCAATCGGATCCTATACCAATGTTGGGGGGGTTGAAATTCTGGGAGTTTTCCGGAATAAATAACAAAGTGGGTGGGTGGCTGGAGATGGGTCTGCAATACGGGACACTCCCGGGAAAAACAGGAGTGTTAACAGGTCTGCTCACACATACACTCTGCACTCTGACTACTTTAATATTGTTGATAAGCCGTGCTGGATATTTCACTCTGTCTCGCGCTGAACACTGTCGACCAATCGCAACAGGCTGACATCGGTCCAATCAGGGCAGATTAGCTTCGCGCTGAGGAGGGGTTTGGGAACAAATGACTCACTGAACGACTCATATGGGATAATGAGGTAAAAATAAATGCAGATTATAAGACCATGAAAGTGTTTTTTGACCCTGCATGCAGATCAACCTGTTGTTGGAGACCCTTAAAACCAAAATATGACCCTATTTAATGTATATTAGGGGCTCTTTAACCTTCTGGCTAAGAGCATAGCAAAGGCAATCACATTTATCTTGCTTTTATTAAAACATAAGGACTGTGGTATGATACCAAAAATTGAAATTATGGCGTCAGATTCTATTTAGGTATTAATGCATCCGAGAGAAATTTCAATATTAGCTGCCAGAAATCCTTTAATTTTGAACAAGCCCAAAACATATAAGGTAGAGAAGCTGGCTCAATATTACATCGGTCACAATTAGGCTCTATATTCGGGTTAAATTTGGCTAGTTTCACTTTGGACCAATGCAATCTATATACTACATTAAACTGTATAACTCTATGCTTTAAACAAATTGAAGATGAGTGAATATTGTCTAAAACGAACATGTCTTCTGATAATTATATCTCTAGTTCCACCTCACATTTTCCTTTGAGTATGGGCTCAGCTTCATAATGGAGTCAAGCAGGGAGGAGAGAGGCAGTGATGGATAGAGGCTCATTGAGGAGGACACAAAACTGCGCAGCTGGAGGTGTCTAAAGAAGCGGGAATTTAGAATTTAAACTTAATTTTACTTGCTGGAATGAAGCATATTGTTCATCAATAAACACATCTTTTAATGTCTTTAGACCTTTCATAGACCAGATATCAAAAGCTTTGTCTATAATGGAGGGGGTGGACATATGGGGGCACAGGCTGATAGTTCTTTAAGTGCAAAACCTCTTCTAAATTGTGCCCATATTTTGAGTGAGTGTTTGACAACTGGGTTTAAATAATATTTAGATAAAGGTTCAGGTGTCGGAATATTTGAGCATAATAACTCGTCTCTAATAACTGATTTATTTTCTCTTTGTCATGATGACAGTAAATAATATTAGACTAGATATTCTCCAAGACACTTCTATACAGCTTAAAGGGACATTAAAAGGCTTCACTAGGTTAATTAGGGCAAAGTTAGAGTAATTAGGCAGTGTATATAGTGTGTGTGTGTATATAATTGTTTTTGTGTATTATTGTGTCTATGCACAGACACATACATGACTATAGATTACTGTGTGTATATGAATATAACTGTATGTGTGTATGTCATTGAGTGTGTATACATGTATTTAAGTGTGTGTACACACTGTACGTGTGCATGTGTGTGTATAAAAATGTGCGCGCATGTGTGTGTGTGTGCATGTGTATATAACATTGTCTGTGTATATCTATATAATTGTGTATGTGTGCATATAACTGTACATAACAGTGTGCGCATGTTTGTGTATATAACTGTGTGTGTGTGTGTGTCTGAGTGTGAATATATATGTATATAACTGTGTGCATACAGTGTGTGTGTATATAGACTGTGTGTGTGTGTGTGTGTGAGTCTGTGTGTGCATATAATTATGTATGTGCGCATGTGTATATAAACGTGTCTGTGCATGTGTGTATATAACTGCATGTATGTGTCTATATAACTGTGTGCACGCATGTTTCTGCGTGTGTGAGTGTGTGTGTATTTAATGATGTGTGTGTGCGTGCGTGCATGTGTGTGTGTATATAACTGTGTGTGTGCGTGCATGTGTGTATAAAACTGTGTGTGTGCGTGCATGTGTGTATATAACTGTGTGTGTATTTATATATATGTATATAATTGTGTGTATAAGGGTGTGTGCATATAATCGTGTGTACAAAACTGTATGTGTGCATGTGTGTATATATATATATATATAAAACTGTGTGTGTGTGTGCTCATGTGTATATAACTGTGTGCGTGTGTGTGTATGTCTGTCTATATAATTGTGTGGGTGTATGCATGTATAACTGTGTGTGCATGTGTGTATATAACGGTGTCTGTGTATGTCTGTCTTTATAACTGTGTGTGTCTGCATATAACTATGTGTGTGTGTGTGTGTGTGTATGCATGTATATAACTGTGTGCAAGCATGTTTTTGTATATAACCGTGTATGTGTGTGTGCGCATGTGTGTATATATATCTGTGTGTGTGCGTGTGTGCATGTGTATAACTGTGTGTGTGTGTGTGTGTGTGTGTGTGTGTACCCCGGCCTCTCGTTGTCCTCTGCGTGGTGAACGGACTCGTCTGCGCTCATGAATATCCTGCAGTCTCATGATCAGAAACTTCTTATCCTCACCCTCCTGCACAAACAGGAACAGGAAGTGACGTCAGTCTACACCCCTGACTGTATTGTGTTTATTTCCCATAATTCCCAGTCTCACGTTTTCGATCTGCTCCTGAAGGAGTTCGATGATCTTCCTCTGGCCGTCCAGCACCTGACTGTGGAAGTAGATCACGATCCTGCAAACACACCAAACCACAGAGAATCACTCGGGACTGGCTCTGTAAGACCAGAACACACCAGCAGGAGCAGTAGTGGAGCCTTCACGTGTGTGAAGACGTGGACATAGTGTGTAAACTCAGAGCACAGTGAATGGGGGAGGACAACACATCATTCATACATTTTCCTTCGGCTTAGTCCCTTTATTCATCAGGGGTCGCCACAGTGCAATGAACCGCCAACTCATCCAGCATATGTTTTACACAGCGGATCCCCTTCCAGCCGCAACCCAGTACTGGGAAACACCCATACACACTCATTCACACACTCTCATACACTACGGCCAGTTTAGTTGATCAATTCCCCTATAGCGCATGTGTTTGGACTGTGGGGGAAACCGGAGCACCCGGAGGAAACCCACACCAACACGGGGAGAACATGCAAACTCCACACAGAAACACCAACTGACCCAGCTGAGACTCAAACCAGCGACCTTCTTGCTGTGAGGACACAGTGCTAACCACTGAGACACCGTGACTTTTAGAAAGAGGAAAACAATAGTGTGAGACTGATGACGGCAGCCAGAAGAGAAAATAATGTCAGATTTACTGTCTTTCCCCCATACACAGGGCTCTATTTTAACAATCCAGCCGCAAAATATAAAGCTCATGGTCCAAAAACATTAAGGGCGCATCAACTTTTGGTATTTTAAGGACAGATAAATCCGCTCTGCACCCCGGCGCATGGTCTAACAGGGCTGTGCTTATTCTCTTAATGAGTTCTGGGTGTGTTTTCAGCATAACCTGCATTAAATCAGAGTCTCGTCTCTCATTCCCTTTAAGAGTCAGTTGCGTCGCTCCATGGTGCATTTGCTATTTACATGGCGACTTTATAAGTGTAAAAACTGAACGCTTCACTAGCGAGAAAACAGTTAAACAGAGCATCTGCAGCGCGAGGATAAAGAACGAGCCTCCTCCATTCAGCCTCTTTACTTTCTCTTTACTTTACTCTTTACTCCTTTACGTTGGTGGAGTAAGGACACGGTGGAAACTCACTCCACTGAACACATCCATTAGCCCACATATTTAATCTCCTTGTTAAGCGCAAAGATTTGTGTCAAAACTATTTCTAAATTCAGTTCTAATCTCCAGCAAAGGAATAAATGAACAATAATAATGAAGTGTGGTCAAACAACTGAGTTATATCCAAACACTATTTCAGTTCCTCAAAATAGCAACGCACCAACAATGCGCCTTAACACACCTCTTTTATAGACCAGCACACCCATGAGTCCACAGAGTGGCGCAAATGGATTTACTGTTTAAACAACGTGACGCAAAACGTTAAAATTAGAGTTGAGCTGGTCTGAAAATAGCACAAATCACGCCAAAAAACATCTTGCACCTTATTGCGCCAGGTGTATGATAGGGGCCACTGAATTACACACACCTCACACAAGCGGCCATTTGTTTTTATACTTGATGCAAAGATGATAGAATACACACATAAACGCACACAAATGTTCGTACGCTTAAAAAAAAATAGAAAAATTCAAAAACTTTGAAGGATTTAAGATGCTGATGAGAGTTAAACGCATCAGAACGCTCTTGTGAGAAGGGTCTACAAAGCGAAGGGAGACTCACAGGAAGACGCCAGCGGACAGGAACAGGAAGAGTGGGTTCTCCACCAGATATGTGTGTGCCGACTCCAGCCACCACAGTCTGGGGTTCGCCAGCGCCAGATCCTGAACCCACCGCTTACCGGCCTGGAACATCGTCTTTAGACCCCGAAACGGCCCACAGCCGGCTGATGGCTTCATACTGACATACACATACACATACACATACACACTTGTATGAACACTTCATCACGTAAAAACAAACAAAAAAACAAAGAAACAAACACAAAAAACAAACACCTGCAAGTGCAAACAGAAATGCAAACACACACACACACACACACACACAAAACTGTATCCCGACACACAGTCTCACACACATAAATTTACATAACACACACAATCAAACACACACACATGCTAAAACAAACACACACAGACTCACGTCCACATGGTGTAGGTGACGCACACTGCAGCCCCCAGGAATGAAGGGAAGCAGAGCAGTGTGATGAAGATGGTTGTCATCTGAGACGCCCTCCACGGCTTCCCTGACACCTGACAGTTCATCATCAGACTCACCTGAACAAAAGAAAACACATCTCATTTACATAAACACACACCTAAACAAGGGTAGTCCAAAATCATTTCTCTGAAGTGAACCGAACACAAATGGCTCCTTTGAGTTACAAAAAACTAAAGTTAAAATTAAACTCTATAAATCTAAAATTAAATAAAAAAATACCAAAACAAAACCAAAAATTTAATGAAATGAAACGAAATAAAACAAAATAAAACCAAAACGAAAAAAGTATACAAAACAATGGAAACAAATGGAACTGAACAAAACAAAATGAAAAACAAAAACAAAACAAAACAAAAAAATGGAACAAAACAAAACAAAAACGGGACAAAACAAAACAAGAAAAACTAATTGAAATGAAACAAAAAACTAAATAAAATGCAACAAATCAAAAAAATGTAAACAAAACAAAACAAAATGGAACGGAACAAAACAAAATGAAAAACTAAGTGAAACGAAACAAACAAAAAAAACAGGAATGAAAAAAAATGGAATGGAACAGAACTAAACAAAATGAAAAAAATAAATAAATACACAAAAAACTAAACGGAAGGCAACAAAACGCAACAAAACAAATCAAAACAAAACAGAAAACAAAACAAAAAAACGTAAACAAGCAAACCTTCTTCATGTAGAAGAGAAACAGCAGTTTAATGATCTGCACCACCGGCAGGAGAGGAGAAAACAGCACACCCAACCTGCACACACAGACACCAACATCATCACCATCATCACCACCATCATCATCATCATACACAAACATGAAATCACCATCACACACGCATGCATTCACAACATCAGACACACACACAAGTGATGCACAGGTCATCTCACAACCTGCAGACCCTGCAGGTAACCACACACACACACACACACACACACACACACACACACACACACACACACACACACACACACACACACACACACACACACACACACACACACACACACACACACACACACACACACACACACACACACACACACGACATCATAATACATTATACACACACCACGCCAGAGTCTGTCCGTAGATGAGCTCCAGTACATTCCTGGCGATGTCGAACACAGGCTTCCTCTTCCTCTTCAGAGCTTTCTGAGAAAACAACCTGAAAGAGAGCAGCACCAAGTGAAAGGTGAAAGGTTAGCGTGACTATCTTCAATTTCTATCCTGTGTTAAAATAAATGTTCATAAACATCGCTCATGCTGTCAACATGCTCGTACTGGTCAAATGTTTTACATGTTTTCATGTAATTATAAAGGTCTCTTCTGCTCAGCAAACCTGCATTTATTTGATCTAAAGTACAGTTCAAATCTGAAATATGTTATAATAACTGTGCTCTATGGGAATCTATTTTAAAATCTCATTTATTTCTGATTTCAAAGCTGAATCTTTATTTACATTTGTTTATTTACATCATTTTCATATTTTCTCCAGTCTCAGATTACAAGGACCTGATGATCCAAAACACTTATTATTATTATTATTATTATTATTTAGATTATTATTATTTAGAATATTATTATTATTATTATTTAGATTATTATTTAGATTATTTAGATTATTATTATTATTATTTAGATTATTATTATTATTATTATTTAGATTATTATTTAGATTATTATTATTTAGATTATTATTATTATTATTATTTAGATTATTATTTAGATTATTATTATTTAGATTATTATTATTATTATTTAGATTATTATTATTATTATTATTTAGATTATTATTTAGATTATTATTATTATTTAGATTATTATTTAGATTATTTAGATTATTATTATTATTATTTAGATTATTATTATTATTATTATTTAGATTATTATTTAGATTATTATTATTTAGATTATTATTATTATTATTATTTAGATTATTATTTAGATTATTATTATTTAGATTATTATTATTATTTAGATTATTATTATTATTATTTAGATTATTATTATTATTATTATTTAGATTATTATTTAGATTATTATTATTTAGATTATTATTATTATTATTTAAATTATTATTATTATTATTTAGATTATTATTTAGATTATTATTATTATTTAGATTATTATTTAGATTATTATTATTATTTAGATTATTATTATTATTATTTAGATTATTATTATTATTATTTAGATTATTATTTAGATTATTATTATTATTATTTAGATTATTATTATTATTATTTAGATTATTATTTAGATTATTATTATTTAGATTATTATTATTATTATTTAGATTATTATTTAGATTATTATTATTATTATTTAGATTATTATTTAGATTATTATTATTATTATTTAGATTATTATTATTATTATTTAGAATATTATTATTATTATTATTTAGATTATTATTTGGATTATTATTATTATTTAGATTATTATTATTATTATTTAGATTATTATTATTATTATTTAGATTATTATTTAGATTATTATTATTATTATTATTTAGATTATTATTATTATTATTTAGATTATTATTTAGATTATTTAGAATATTATTATTATTATTATTATTTAGATTATTATTTAGATTATTATTATTATTTAGATTAATATTATTATTATTTAGATTATTATTTAGATTATTATTATTTAGATTATTATTATTATTATTTAGATTATTATTTAGATTATTATTATTTAGATTATTATTATTATTATTTAGATTATTATTTAGATTATTATTATTTAGATTATTATTATTTAGATTATTATTATTTAGATTATTATTATTATTATTATTTAGATTATTATTATTATTATTTAGATTATTATTATTATTAATATTTAGATTATTATTATTATTATTATTTATAATATTATTATTATTATTATTTAGATTATTATTATTATTATTTAGATTATTTAGATTATTATTATTTAGATTATTATTTAGATTATTATTATTATTATTATTATTATTTAGAATATTATTATTATTATTTAGACTATTATTATTATTATTTAGACTATTATTATTATTATTTAGATTATTATTATTATTTAGATTATTATTATTATTAATATTTAGATTATTATTATTATTTATAATAATAATATTATTATTATTATTTAGATTATTATTATTTAGATTATTATTATTATTATTATTCAGAATATTATTAATATTATTATTATTTAGATTATTATTATTATTTAGATTATTATTATTTAGATTATTATTATTTAGATTATTATTATTTAGAATATTATTTAGATTATTATTATTTAGATTATTATTATTATTATTTAGATTATTATTATTATTATTTAGATTATTATTTAGATTATTATTATTATTTAGATTATTATTTAGATTATTATTATTATTATTTAGATTATTATTATTATTATTTAGATTATTATTTAGATTATTATTATTATTATTTAGATTATTATTATTATTATTTAGATTATTATTTAGATTATTATTATTTAGATTATTATTATTATTATTTAGATTATTATTATTATTATTTAGATTATTATTTAGATTATTATTATCATTATTTAGATTATTATTATTATTATTTAGAATATTATTATTATTATTATTTAGATTATTATTTAGATTATTATTATTATTTAGATTATTATTATTATTATTTAGATTATTATTATTATTATTATTTAGATTATTATTTAGATTATTATTATTATTATTTAGATTATTATTATTATTATTTAGAATATTATTATTATTATTATTTAGATTATTATTTAGATTATTATTATTATTTAGATTATTATTATTATTATTTAGATTATTATTATTATTATTTAGATTATTATTTAGATTATTATTATTATTATTATTATTTAGATTATTATTATTATTATTTAGATTATTATTTAGATTATTTAGAATATTATTATTATTATTATTTAGATTATTATTTAGATTATTATTATTATTTAGATTATTATTATTATTATTTAGATTATTATTTAGATTATTATTATTTAGATTATTATTATTATTATTTAGATTATTATTTAGATTATTATTATTTAGATTATTATTATTATTATTTAGATTATTATTTAGATTATTATTATTAGATTATTATTATTATTAATATTTAGATTATTATTATTATTATTATTTATAATATTATTATTATTATTATTATTTAGATTATTATTATTATTATTTAGATTATTTAGATTATTATTATTTAGATTATTATTAGATTATTATTATTATTATTATTTAGAATATTATTATTATTATTTAGACTATTATTATTATTATTTAGACTATTATTATTATTATTTAGATTATTATTATTATTTAGATTATTATTATTATTAATATTTAGATTATTATTATTATTATTTATAATAATAATAATATTATTATTATTTAGATTATTATTATTTAGATTATTATTATTATTATTATTATTCAGAATATTATTATTATTATTATTATTTAGATTATTATTATTATTTAGATTATTATTATTTAGATTATTATTATTTAGATTATTATTATTTAGAATATTATTATTATTTAGACTATTATTATTATTATTTAGATTATTATTATTATTTAGATTATTATTATTATTTAGATTATTATTTTTATTATTATTATTGTTGTTGTTTAGATTATTATTATTATTATTATTATTATTATATTGAAAACAGCTGAGTAATAACAAAAAGTTGAGAAGAACAAAATTGATCTAATATACAAATATTTTGTGACATAATAAATGCCTTTATCATCACTTTCTTTACTAAATATTAAAAGTTAACAACAATAACAATAATGACAATGACATTTTTTATTTATATAAAACAAAACTTGTATAATGTTATAAAAGCTTTTATTTCAGATAAATGATGATTTTTAGAAGTTTATAATCTTCAAATAACCTGAAATAACTGTTAATAAATATTATTAACAATAATAGCGAGGATAATAATAATAATAATAATATAAAAGTATAATAAAATCTCTCTTGATCATCAAATCAGCCTCATTTTCAGTAATAATGCTAAAAAGATCAGCTTTAAATCTTCAGGAATTTAAGATTATTAATGAAGATGAATGAAGGCCTTTGGGTCTTAAATGCCGGTGAGTTCTATAAAGAAATGAAAAGAGGTAAAAGTCTCGAACCTCCACAGAAACTCTCCAAAGAAAGTGTCGAGGAGCATGAAGATAAAGTCCATCAGGAGGAAACGATAGAGCTCCTGCCCGACAAAACTCTCCCAGCACTGACAACAACAAGACATTAAACACAACACAAACACAACACTATAAACACAACACAAGCATCAGAAAAAAGCATGCAGAAACTGACCTGCAGACCGAGTTTATCAGGGTACATCGCCACACGACCCAGCCAGTGGAAACACAACACACCCAATACACTGACCTTCAGCAGCAGGTTCCTGAACACACACACACACACACACACACACACACACACACACACACACACACACACACACACACACACACACACACACACACGTTTGTTTTTGTGAAAAGTGGGTACATTACATAGGCTTCCATTCATTTTACACAGATCAAAGCGTATATTATATTGCCCTCACCCCACCCATACCCTAAACCCAACCATCACAGGAGACAGTGTACAGCTTTACTCCCTGAACAAACTCAATCTGTGTGATTTAGAAGCTTTTGGAGAAGTGAGGACGTCACCAATGTCCTCATATTTCACCTGCTTTTAGTAATACCTGTGTCATACCTATGTCATTATACAGATTTGTGTCCTGATATGTCACAAAAACACGTACATACACACACACACACACCAGCTCAAAAGCTCACTCTAAACACCTATTGTTATATTATGCACATTTTCTACATTGGGGAAGAGAGGAGGACAAAGTATCACTGCTCCACATGTTTTGCGTTTCTTTGAAATGGATTAATTAAAACGCATCAGACTCAGTGTGTGAGCTTTATGTACCTGACACATTTTTTGGATATGAATATGAAAAAAAGGCATACAAACATTTCGGACTTCAGTGTGCAAAGACCTTTAGTCCCAAACCGAATAAACTGTAAGAACTCACACTATATGTAATAATAATGCTGCAATTTATTTAAAACCAGACAAAGCACAGAAGCATTATGCTCTACCTGCTGATGGAGACGTAATTGAGCACACTGGGAGAGTCGTACTCCTCCATCCAGGCCACAGCGTTGAAGAATCCCGGCAGCAGCATATTAATGCTGGACACCAGCAGTGGGACAGCTAGCAGACTCACTTCCGTCAGCAGTAGAGCATCAGAGGAGCTGGAGCGCACACTATCCTGCACACACACACACACACGCGCACACACACCACGCACATGCACACCCACACACACATACACACACACACGCACACCCACACACACACGCACACCATCAAAAGTAATATAATGTAATCCAAAAGTAATCTACAAGAGCATAAACGTAATCTACAAGAGAACTAAAGTAATCTAAATGTAATCTAAAAGAAATCTACAAGAGAGTAAAAGTAATCTACAAGAGTACTAAAGTAATCCAAAAGTAATCTACAAAATCCAAAAGTAATCTACAAAAGGAGCACAAAAGTAATATAATGTAATCCAAAAGTAATACACAAAAAACACAAGTAATCTAAATATAATCCAAAAGTAATCTACAAAAACCAAAAGTAATCTACAAGAGCATAAAAGTAATCTACAAGAGCATAAAAGTAATCTACAAGAGCATAAAAGTAATCTACAAGAGCACTAAAGTAATCTAAATGTAATCCAAAAGTAAACCAAAGGTAATCTACAAGAGCATAAGTAATCTACAAGAGTACTAAAGTAATCCAAAAATAGTCCAAAAGCAATCTATAAAATACAAAAGTAATCTACAAGAGCATAGGGGATCTACAAGAGCACTAAAGTATTCTAAATGTAACCGAAAAGTAATCTACAAAATCCGAATGTAATCTACAAAAGGAGCACAAAAGTAATATAATCCAAAAGTAATCTACAAAGACCAAAAGTAATCTACAAGAGCATAAAAGTAATCTACAAGAGCACTAAAGTAATCTAAATGTAATCCAAAAGTAAACCAAAGGTAATCTACAAGAGTACTAAAGTAATCCAAAAGTAGTCCAAAAGCAATCTATAAAATCCAAAAGTAATCTACAAAAGGAGCACAAAAGTGATCCAAAAAATAATCCACAAAAAACACAAGCAATCTAAATGTAATCCAAAAGTAATCTACAAAAACCAAAAGTAATCTACAAGAGCACTAAAGTATTCTAAATGTAATTGAAAATTAATCTACAAAATCCAAATATAATCTACAAAAGGAGCACAAAAGCAATATAATGTAATCCAAAAGTAAGACTCACTTCCTTCAGCAGCAGAGCATCAGAGGACCTGGAGCGCACACTATCCTGCACACACACACACACACACACACCACGCACATGCACACCCACACACACATACACACACACCCACACACACCATCAAAAGTAATATAATGTAATCCAAAAGTAATCTACAAGAGCATAAACGTAATCTACAAGAGAACTAAAGTAATCTAAATGTAATCTAAAAGAAATCTACAAGAGAGTAAAAGTAATCTACAAAATCCAAAAGTAATCTACAAAAGGAGCACAAAAGTAATCTAAATATAATCCAAAAGTAATCTACAAAAACCAAAAGTAATCTACAAGAGCATAAAAGTAATCTACAAGAGCATAAAAGTAATCTACAAGAGCACTAAAGTAATCTAAATGTAATCCAAAAGTAAACCAAAGGTAATCTACAAGAGCATAAGTAATCTACAAGAGTACTAAAGTAATCCAAAAGTAGTCCAAAAGCAATCTATAAAATCCAAAAGTAATCTACAAGAGCATAAGTAATCTACAAGAGCACTAAAGTATTCTAAATGTAACCGAAAAGTAATCTACAAAATCCAAAAGTAATCTACAAAAGGAGCACAAAAGTAATATAATCCAAAAGTAATCTACAAAGACCAAAAGTAATCTACAAGAGCATAAAAGTAATCTACAAGAGCACTAAAGTAATCTAAATGTAATCCAAAAGTAAACCAAAGGTAATCTACAAGAGCATAAGTAATCTACAAGAGTACTAAAGTAATCCAAAAGCAATCTATAAAATCCAAAAGTAATCTACAAAAGGAGCACAAAAGTGATCCAAAAAATAATCCACAAAAAACACAAGCAATCTAAATGTAATCCAAAAGTAATCCAAAAGTAATCTACAAAAACCAAAAGTAATCTACAAGAGCACTAAAGTATTCTAAATGTAATTGAAAATTAATCTACAAAATCCAAAAATAATCTACAAAAGGAGCACAAAAGCAATATAATGTAATCCAAAAGTAACCCAAAAGTAAACACAAAAACCAAAAGTAATCTACAAGAGCATAAAAGTAATCTACAAGAGCACTAAAATAATCTAAATGTAATCCAAAAGTAATCTACAAGAGCGTAAGTAATCTACAAGAGTACTAAAGTTCTCCAAAACTAGTCCAAAAATAATCTACAAAATCCAAAAGTAATCTACAAGAGCATAAGAGCACTAAAACAATCTAAATGTAATCCAAAAGTAATCTACAAAAGCGCACAAGTAATCATTGTAATCCAAAGGTGGTCAGATTACATTTGCATAACTGTGTAATCTAACAGTCTATATTACTGACTGCACATTCTGTCATGTAATTTATAATCATAACTGATTAATTTTCATAAGTAATCTACCCAGCTCTGCATGTACTTACTGTCAATGGAACTCAAAGCAATAACAAGCGTTTTATGCGTTTGTTTGTGTGTGTTTGTCTCGTACCTCGTGCATGTATTCAGAGAAGTAGTAAACTCCTAGCACAGATGCTAGCGTGCTTCCCAAACACATGACCCAGGCCAGTATGTGGATAAAGATCCGGAACAACCTCTGGAGAAGCGGAGACTTCAGCTCCTGACGGTTCACTTCTGCAACCAGCTCCTGCACACACACACACACTTCAGAGCTGAAGCACGTCACATGTGTCTTTGTGTGTGTATAAATATGTATGTAAGGAAGGGTGTGTATGTGTATTTGTTTGAATGTATGTGAGTCTATGTGTGCGAGTGCATTTGTGTTTTTGGGAGAGAGTGTATTTGTGTGAATGAGTGTGTGTTTGGGAGTGTGCCGATGTGTGAGATAGTGTGTCTGTTAGTATGTGAGTGTATGTGTCTGTAAAGTGCATGTTTACAAGACAAAAGCTGGAAAGGTAGTGCATTTGAGTAGAAAACCATGAATGAATGGGCTGTCGATCACTCAGTCAATGCCCTCAGCCTTAAGATGATGGAGCTACAGCCGTGAAAATGTAAAGCGCAGAAGATGAAAATAAACACTGACAGATTTTGTTTTAGAAACCACCTACAGGTTTACAAGTTACTGAGTTACACCAACAAGCTACAAATAATGGCACATCTTATTAGTGATCATGTGATGAATGTTAATCCACCATGTTAGAGGGTGTAGGCTTCACTTTTTTGGAAGCGAGTGGATAAAAGACTTCCAGTGTTCCAGCTGCGCATCGATGGATTTACTCTTCAGTGTTTGGACTCTCAGTAGTGATTATTAACCCACACTGAACTGAGCTAAACTGAACTGAACTTAATCTCTTAAAACTGAACTGACACTGTTTTAATTCACTATAATCTTCCATGTGAAGCTGCTTTGACACAATCTACATTGTATAAGCGCTATACAAATAAAGGTGAATTGAATTGAATTGACAGAGGTTGCAGGTAACTGCGTTTCCCTGGAATCTACACATTTAAAGCGGAAAAGGTTTTATTTAATCCTTTATTTATTCAATTTAATTTAAACACCACTCATTAGAACACAGCAGCTAAATTATTGTCAGCTCAGTTCATCCCATTCAGGCCGGTGGGCGCATGCTGATTTTTGATTTTTGATTAGTGTTGATTTCAAATGCAATAAATCTAATACTATAAAATGTGTAGCGGTGCTCTTCATTTTTGAAGTTGGGAGCAACAGTGCTACCAAGCAAAAAATGTCAATTCAAATCATACAAATCCCAGCGTCAGCGCATTCAGAAATAACAGTTTGATGGCAAAAGCCGTTAAATGACACTTGCCTTTGACAGCAAAAGCCGCTATATCCCGAAAAACAATCAGAAGGCGCGAATCGAATCATATGTTTTCAATGTAGAAGCGTGCTGATACGCCGGCTTTATGAGGAGACTGATTTATTCCGCTTCCGATTTTCAAAAAAGATGGAGTTTGATGAACTGGATGAGCCTGTCCGACTGTCAGTGAATGGCAAATGAAAACCTCAAAACTCTGTGCATTATAAGAAAAAGAGAACACACTGCACCGTCGGAAGTGTAAGTTGCATTCATAACTGTTTTTTGCACAACAACGCTACTTTGAATGAGTCCGATTTACTATACATTAAACGGCAACTGTGCTTCACGAAAGACGAAGTTAAGATGTCGTTCTTTTATCCCACATGGATGCTGAGGATAAACAAGAGACGAAAAAGAGGTCAAGACAGTGAGTATGGTGAGGATAAAAGAATGACAGCTTCTAAAATTGTCTGAGAGACATCTCCTTTTAGCCCAGTAGGCCTACCTTGTGTTTTATTTGCTAACGTAAGCTACTTTATAAAAGATAAATATACTGTATAAAACTCTACATTATTTATATTACTTCATTTTATCTATACGTCTGATCAGCTTTTAGATTAATGGACAATGCACAGATGTTGATGTTTCTCAATGTTTTACACTACATTATCTGAATCTAAGCTTCGTTTACACGGTTTATATTGTTCTACTAAATCTACTAAATCTAAATCCCAAATATCAGAAATGACAACAGAGTGCTAAGATTAAATTAATGTCAATTTTAATGTTATTATTGCACTTAATGTGCTTACTTGACAGACTTCATTCATTAATTTTCCTTCTGCTTTGTCCCTGATTTATCAGGGGTCACCACAGCGGAATGAACTAGGGTTGGGCGAAGTTGACCAATTTGGCATCGTACGATTTCTAATGTGAAACATCGTGATGGACGATGGCATCGTCATCGTAGGCAGGGCTGGGGATGGTTGTTGTTAAATATCAATTAATTCATAACAAATTAATTAATTGTAGCCTACCGTTTTCACTACCTGAGCCACATGGTCTTTGCTTTACCCTTTAACCAAACCATAAATAAATAAAGGTACACACAAATGACCACCTGTCAATCGCTTTTATCTGCAGGACTCTGGCATGAAAGGCGGAGTGATCTGTGTCGGTATAATGGCTTTTTCCCACAGCTGGTGGATGAGACGAGAGTTGGTTTGGAGTTCACTGTAATTTGTGTAATTCGTGATTGATGATAACTTCCTTATTTTATTATTATTATGAGAAAATAATAACAAGTAAAGATGCTAGGGCTCGACGGTTTTGGTCGCATATGCAGCCGAAATTTTAAGTGACCTAAAATATATCTGGAAGCATTTGTGAGAATGCATAAATTTTCACTGTTTTCACTGCAAAATCCTCACCGCGTGCGCAGATTTAGGAGACATTTATGCAGAATGCATCTTTGCACCTAAAGACGCCAAACGCAGCGCTCAGGAACAGATTAAACAGTTGTTATGTGAACTTGCTTAAGTAAAGAAAGTCCGCAATGCTTGCCCCGCCTTTGTGCTCTTCTTATTGGCTCACTGCTCTAGAACTGAACGCCAATGGATTGGTTAATATCAGCTGTCAATCACTCAGTCAATGCCTTCTGCCTTCAGATGACAGGAGCTACAACAGCGGAAATGTGAAGCGCTGAAGATGAGAGAATGACAATAACACTGACAGATTTAGTTTTAGAAAGCACCTAAAGTCACTAATAATGACACATCTTATTAGTGATCATGTGCTGAATGTTAATCCACCATTTACCCTGTTCCAAGAGTGAATAAAAGACTTCCAGTGGCTTCAAGTCCGCTATGAAGATAACTAAAGCCATTCACTGTAAAGTCTGTGGGACGGGGTTTGCAGGTAACAGCGTTTGCCACTGAATCTACACATTGTAAGCGTGAGAGGTGCTGTATAATCCTCATGATGTATTTAATCCTCACCATGCTGTCAGCTGTGTAAGCGGCAGCTATATGTACAATTTAACAGCTCATGAAAAGACCGTTATTGCTATTAAGATGACATGCAAATAATAAGTTATATATCAATATACATGTGGGGCGGGGCGATGGATCACGATGCCGGCTCAGCATGGTGAAGTTTATCAGCCATTGGCTATGGCATAGTTTATCGGCCCAACCTTAGAATGAACCACCACGTACTTGACAGATTTATATATTTTTAATTTCAGGTGGTTTGTGTAATGTGTTTTATGTTTGGTAAATAATTTCTAATTGCATCTTTAGTGATTTTTTTTAACTAATTACACTGTCTTGTCCCAATAGGTAGATTTAGAGGTTTTTGCAAAAAAGCAGAAGTGGATTCAGCTGGTTTTGAAGTAGTGATGCAACGATTAACCGGTTTCACTATTAACCGCGCTTTAATTCTTCACGGTTAATTAATCGTAAAGGCTTCTCAACACCGCGTTTCTGCACCAAACAAAACTGCAGCAACTAAACAGTTATGCTAACTGTGCGCTAGTTTGTACAATGAGACTAATAACCACGCACACTAGATTAACTATGACTGAGGCTAACTAAGGCAAGTCTGTGCACGTTCGTTATTACCAATGGAGGGACATGCGGCGCAACGCGCTCACGCTTTTCAGACGCACCTCGTTGAGATGACGGGGCTTTTGTGGCCGCGGGAACTGCAAACGGTTGAAGATAAGATGTGGTGAATGTTGATCCGCCAGCCGAGATCAATCGAGTGATTTCGGAGACAGTGCTGTAAGACTCGGAGTGGATTAGCTGTTTAATGGCCTGAATCTCGATGCGTTGCGTCAAGAAAATCTAACACTGTCGCCAAAGAAGCTCCCCTTTACTAAGTTTAAAATGAGAATCCTGCTCTGCCCCGCTTATATATTGGGTCAGCTGACTCGCTTGCTTTACTCCACAAACACAGAGAAATGAAGATCAGGTTATAACGAGACTGAGCATTTAAAACGACCAAACCGAAACCAAAACTTTTAAAGAGGTGCAGACGTGAGACTTTTCTTACTTTATTTTGTCCATTATTTCTGTTTGTTAAATTGTCATGCATATAAAACAATAGTGCAAAACAAACTTTTCTTACGGCAATGCTCAATTTTTATTTAATGCAAACCATAGATTTATTTTTCAAAAAGTAACAGTAGGGCTTTTTATAGCAGATAACTCACATTCAAGCACATTCAAGGCAGCATGATAATGAGAAATGTAATTCTTTGTTAGTATTATTGTCATCATAGTCATCATTAATATTTTATAATTATTAGACATTCATTTTGGAATTATTGCACAGATATCAATAAGTCATCACAGCATTAGTTAGATAGTTGTTTCTGGTTTTTGTTAGTCCTATTGATGTTGTTTTCAAATACAATAAATCCCTTAATATACAATTTGCAGTGGTGCTCATAAATTTTTGGTGGGTGCTCCTACATTTTTTCTGGTGCTCCTACATTTTTTTTAAGTTGTAAGCACCGGTGCTACCAGGTAAAAGTTCATTTCAAGCTCTGCATTCGACAAATACTGTTTTTTAATTTATTTTAATTTATTTATTCATTGTTCTGTCATTTATTTACAGTGTAAAATGATTTGTTTAAATGTCAAAAACATTCACTTATTTTTAAGCACAAAGAAAGAAATGGACTATTGTTTGTTTCTAATATTATTATATGCTGTATTAATGGGTTACTGAGCAGCAAAAAAATAACACTTAAAAATATAAGGAGTTTTCATCTTATTTTCTAAACTAGTGGTGTTTGAAATTAATGAATGCATAATAATCGTGATAACCGTGAAACCGTGATTATTTCTCAGACTATAATCGTACAACCAAAATCTATAATTGTTGCATCCCTATTTTGAAGCAAAAGAAAATCTACCTTGTTAAAAACCAAAGAAAGTGACATTTATGAGAAAAAGTAATTTTTTTAATAGCTAATAACCTGATCATTATTTATAAAAACGAAACTGCTGAACCTAATTATAAAAGCCTGATAGAAAATACTCATTTACAAGAAAAGAGGTCTGATGGATTTAGAGGGTTTTGCTTCTGAACTCCTCATACTGTATATATATGTATATAGGCATCCCGGTGGCACAGTGGGTAGCACGATCACCTCATAGCAAGAAAGTCGCTGGTGTGAGTCCCAGCTGGGTCAGTTGGCGTTTCTGTGTGGAGTTTGCATGTTCTCCCCGTGTTGGCGTGGGTTTCCTCCGGGTGCTCCGGTTTCCCCCACAGTCCAAACACATGCGCTATAGGGGAATTGATTAACTACATTGGCCGTAGTGTATGTGTGTGCATGCAAGAGAGTATTGGTGTTTCCCAGTGTTGGGTTGCAGCTGGAGGGGCATCCGCTGCGTAAAAAACATATGCTGGAATAGTTAGCGGTTCATTCTGCTGTGGCCAACCCTGATTAATAAAGGGACTAATCCAAAAAGAAAATGAATGATTGAATATATATATATACACATGTATGCGTGTGTGAGTGTTTTGTGTGTGTGCGAGAGTGTTTTTGTGTATACATCTGTATTTGTGTGTATGTGTGTGTGTGTGTGTGTGTGTGTTCTGACCTTGAGTTGTGTGCTGATGTTTGCTCTCTGCAGTCTCACTGAACTCTTCTTGCTGACTTTATAGTCCCAGGAGCTGAACACCTTTACGGCCAGCAGACCTTTCGATTTATCGATGCGGAAACTCCGACCGAACGACTTCGACATGCTGAAGAACAAATACACAACATTCATTCCTTCATTTTCTTTTTGGCTTAGTCCCTTTATTAATCAGGGGTCACCACAGCAGAATGAATCGCCAACTTATGCAGCATATGTTTTACGCAGCTGATGCCCCTACAGCCGCAACCCATCACTGGGAAACATCCATACACACTCATTCACACACATACACTATGGTCAATTTTAGATTACCCAATTCCCCTACAGTGAATGTGTTTGGACTCGGGAGGACCAGGAGGAAACCCACGCCAACACAGGGAGAACATGCAAACTCCACACAGAAACACCAACTGACCCAGCCGACGCTTGAACCAGCGACCTTCTTGCTGTGAGGTGATCGTGCTACCCACCGCGTCGCCCCAGTGGTGGGGTATGCTAAAATTGACCGTAGTGTATGAGTGAGTGTGTGAATGAGTGTGGTGGAGAGATGGGTAACAGCTGGAAGGGCATCCGCTGCGTAAAACATATGCTGGATTAGTTGGCGGTTCATTCCGCTGTGGCGACCCCAGAATAATAAAGGGACTAAGCCGAAAAGAAAATAAAGGAATGAATGAAAATCTTTCAATAAGACAAGTATATATCTATAGTACAGTTCAGATATTGGACATTTATATTGATGCATTTGACAGATCCTCACACACAGAACTCTATTCAGTTCATACATTTTCATGAGAATCAAAGCACAATCATAGTGGTGTGAAACTCAGAAGTGTTGATCTGTGTTTATACTGAAGTATGTTCAGGACAGACCTGTAGACGAGGATGATGCAGGTGATGAAGAACGCAGCGCCGATGGTGAAGAAGTAAACCAGAGGCATATTATAGGAGAAAGTGGCGACACAGGACGTCCCATTACTGCTCTGAGAACAGCGGCGGCCCGACTGCAGAGTCTGACTACTGTAATAACCGTAATACAGCACTGAGTCGGAGAAATAACCCTGAGGAACACACACACACACACACACACACACACACACACACACACACACACACACACACACACACACACACACACACACACACACACTTTCAGATACATAATGTAATGTAAATATTACAATCACATTTCACATCAAGAGTGTGTGTGAGCGTAGCTGTGAATGTGTGTATGCATGCATCTGCATGTGTGAGTGTCAGTGTGTGTATGTTTGTGAAAGTCTGTGTTTGTGTGCGAGTGTGTGTAGATGTGTAGATGTGTGTGCACGACTACTTGTTTGAGTGTCAGTGTGTATGTGTGTGAGACCATCAGTGTATGTGTGTGTGTGAATATGTGTGTGTGTGTGTGTGTGTGTGTGTGTACACATCTGTGGCAGTGTGCGTATGTGTGTGTGTTTGATTTTTCATTGTATCTTTTGTGAGTGTGTGCATCTGTATTAGTGAGTGTATGTGTTTGTGTGTGATTTATCAGCATATCTGTTAGTGTGTGTGTGTGTGTGTGTGTGTACTCACAGCTCCAGTGAGCACCTCGAGCCCCCATGAGCTCCCCCTGCTGGTGTTGTTGGTGTGTGTGTCCTGTGCTGGATGAAGTACGGCCTGCGGCACGGCCAGAAACAGTGCGGTGAACAGGAAGAGGAAGATGTTGAAGAACAGCAGCGTGCGCAGGAACAGGAAGTAGGAGAGCACACCCGTCCCGAAGCGGCCAGACACACACTTCAGCGCCGTCTGCCACAACTGCAGAGACGAGACCAGCGACAGCCAGCTGTACCAGCCATGACGCACCGCCTGCGCACACATACACAGACACACATACACACACAAGTGAGGACCAGTAGAATTTCTCACACAAATAAACACACACAACAACTAGCAGTGGATATACAGTATACACACATATGTACATGAGCCAAACGTGTGTGTCTGTGTGTGTGTGTGTGTGTGTGTGTGTGTGTGTGTGCAGATGAACTTCAGCACTGAAACAAACTGATGTCTCTTGATGTCAGAGACACACACACACACACACACAAAGCTTCACAAGATCAACTTTGACACGCTTCACACCTCACTAAACACACACGACCACACACTGACATGAACACTCTTGCATGCACTCACACACACGCCAACTCTCTCTCCATCACACACACACACACACACACACACACACACACACACACACACACACACACAACAATGGTTTACTAGTATTACTATAGTTCGTAAAAGTCAAAGAGCAACTTATTAAGGTGCATTAATGTAAAGAAGTGTGTGATGTAAAGCTTTTGTCTGATGAAGAATCACTCCTGTGATCAGTCCTGGACAGTAGCGTCGCTACAAGTACTTAACTACATTTCTCAGTGGCGTAGCGGTAGCGTCGCTACTTTCTAAATCACATAGCGAAGCTTTTATTTCAGTCAAGTAGCGCAGTAGCGTCCACACAAGCTACATTACCGCAGATCAGTAAGTGATGGTACCGACATTCACAGAGCTCTGAGGCCGGTGTTTAGCCGATGAAAGTAAATCCATATGATGGCGAGAACGACAACAAACTTTCTGGTGTGTTACTGCCACCTATCGCTCTGGGGTGCGTTTCCAAAAACCATCGTTAGCCAACTAAGGTTGCAAGTTGTGTCGTTACAAACATCGTTTGTTGATTTGGCGTTTTCCAAATCCATCGTTCCAACTAACATTCGCAAACTGCGTCGCAAACTTCTCTGCTTGCATCTACACCTCTGGAGCTGTAGTTAGAAACAGAGTTCCTGGCTGTGTTCTATTCCCAGTTATCTCCCCTATGCCCTATTCCTTTAGAACATTCTAACATTTAAACTTGGAATGTTTTTTTTAAAAAGCATGACGGTCATCTCTCTTAGGTGTAATTTGCTTTCAAAGTATTTTAACAGTTCAGTTTTAATAAATTATTTAATAAATGATAAATAAATTACATAAACTATTTAAACGTAAAACCGAAAAAAACGCAATTCACAAGCACGTATTGAACCGTGGATGTCGTACCGAACGGTTCAATATTGTATTGAGAATTGTGGCATCCCTAATTTTATATACAGGGAGTGCAGAATTATTAGGCAAGTTGTATTTTTGAGGATTAATTTTATTATTGAACAACAACCATGTTCTCAATGAACCCAAAAAACTCATTAATATCAAAGCTGAATATTTTCTGAAGTAGTTTTTAGTTTGTTTTTAGTTTGAGCTATTTTAGGAGGATATCTGTGTGTGCAGGTGACTATTACTGTGCAGAATTATTAGGCAACTTAACAAAAAACAAATGTATCCCCATTTCAATGATTTATTTTCACCAGTGAAACCAATATAACATCTCAACATTCACAAATATACATTTCTGACATTCAAAGACAAAACAAAAACAAATCAGTGACCAATATAGCCACCTTTCTTTGCAAGGACACTCAAAAGCCTGCCATCCATGGATTCTGTCAGTGTTTTGATCTGTTCACCATCAACATTGCGTGCAGCAGCAACCACAGCCTCCCAGACACTGTTCAGAGAGGTGTACTGTTTTCCCTGCTTGTAAATCTCACATTTGATGATGGACCACAGGTTCTCTATAGGGTTCAGCTCAGGTGAACAAGGAGGCCATGTCATTAGTTTTTCTTCTTTTAGACCCTTTCTTGCCAGCCACGCTGTGGAGTACTTGGACGCGTGTGATGGAGCATTGTCCTGCATGAAAATCATGTTTTTCTTGAAGGATGCAGACTTCTTCCTTTTCCACTGCTTGAAGGTGTCTTCCAGAAACTGGCAGTAGGACTGGGAGTTGAGCTCGACTCCATCCTCAACCCGAAAAGGCCCCACAAGCTCATCTTTGATGATACCAGCCCAAACCAGTACTCCACCTCCACCTTGCTGGCGTCTGAGTCGGACTGGAGCTCTCTGCCCTTTACCGATCCAGCC
The DNA here is from genome assembly GCA_903798195.1 of Danio kyathit. Classification (NCBI taxonomy): domain Eukaryota; kingdom Metazoa; phylum Chordata; class Actinopteri; order Cypriniformes; family Danionidae; genus Danio; species Danio kyathit. Next base: position 55,401,575 of record LR812529.1, on the reverse strand, counting down.
ACGGGCCCATCAAGACTCACTCTCATTTCATCAGTCCATAAAACCTTAGAAAAATCAGTCTTGAGATATTTCTTGGCCCAGTCTTGACGTTTCAGCTTGTGTGTCTTGTTCAGTGGTGGTGGTTTTTCAGCCTTTCTTACCTTGGCCATGTCTCTGAGTATTGCACACCTTGTGCTTTTGGGCACTCCAGTGATGTTGCAGCTCTGAAATATGGCAAAACTGGTGGCAAGTGGCATCTTGGCAGCTGCACGCTTGACTTTTCTCAGTTCATGGTTCAGTTCTCAGTTTATTTTGCGCCTTGGTTTTTGGTTTGGTTTTTCCAGACGCTTCTTGCGACCCTGTTGACTATTTTGAATGAAACGCTTGATTGTTCGATGATCACGCTTCAGAAGCTTGGCAATTTTAAGAGTGCTGCATCCCTCTGCAAGATATCTCACTATTTTTGACTTTTCAGAGCCTGTCAAGTCCTTCTTTTGACCATTTTGCCAAAGGAAAGGAAGTTGCCTAATAATTCTGCACACCTGATATAGGGTGTTGATGTCATTAGACCACACCCCTTCTCATTACAGAGATGCACATCACCTAATATGCTGAATTGGTAGTAGGCTTTCGAGCCTATACAGCTTGGAGTAAGACAACATGCAGAAAGAGGATGATGTGCTCAAAATACTCATCTGCCTAATAATTCTGCACTGCCTGTAGATATGCATATATGTGTGTGTGTGTGTGTGTGTGCGCATGTGTGTATGTGTGTGTATATATTATATTTACTATAATGTTTATTATAACAACTGTAACTGTAAAAATATTTAGCATTAATATTTATCTATAGAATACAAAAATACGTTAAGGTTTCATTAATTAATGTTAATTTATTTACTGACACAAACTAATAATTAACACTTATACATCATTTATTAATCATAGTTCAACATTTACTAATGAATTTATAAAATCCTAATTATGCTTGTTAACCTAGTTAATGCACCATGAACTTAACAACTTAATTTGAGTTGACGTTCACTAACATGAACAAATACTGTATTAAATGTATCGTTCATTGTTTGTTCATGCTAGTAAATGCATTAACATTAACTAATACAACCTTATTATTGTAAAGTGTAACTGAATTATCTGTTGTCTTAGACTTGACACATGGCAGAGAATTAGCTTTATTACCTCCCTGAATCATCATCCCTCTTTTTTTGCTTCATACAAAAAAAATCTAATGAGGAGGCATGCTCAGTCTAAATAAGATCACCATCAAATTATATAAACTTTAGTTTTGTCGACTTGCAAAACTCACTGTGTGACCACACACTCTGCATAAAAGGCTGTTAAGCATTTTCGGCATGCATGCTCACAACCGGGACACAGAGTAGGAGCTGGTCAAGCAGGAGGGGTGTGTGAGGCGCGTGGGTAGCTTGCTTTTTGATTAAACTACATTGCTTTCATCAGCGTTGGCTCGGTTGCACATATGGAATAACGTCTTTATTCTGGGATTACCACTATTAATAAACACACTCATATAAAGTAAACTTTATCTTAAAGCATTTACTGGGGCACTGGAGATTTTTACTGGGGCACGTGCCTCAGTAAATGGGGTCTAGCGACGCCCCTGGTGTGAGTACGCCCTCAGTGTGGTTAAGCTTCATTTTAAGTGGAGTAGCTAATAGCTTAGCTCACTACATTTTTCAAGTAGCTTGCCCAACACTCCTGTGGGGTGTCTGTTGAGAAAATGCAGAAGGTGTGTGTGTGTGTGTGCGTGTGCGTGTTATAACAGAGATCTGATTTCCTGTTTCTGATTTCCTGTACAGCTTCATCCTCTTCCTGCTGACGCTTCACTGAAGCCTACAGCAAATCAATATGCCCTGACTCCAAGAGGTGATTCATTACAGCGATTCACACTGATCACTCACTGAGTCACTTAATGCCTAGTTCACACTACAGGATTTTGAGCCAGATTTGAGCCTGATTTGGAAGTTAACGAGCTCGCCGACAGATCGGGCTGTGATCGGGGAAAAATCTGCGGGTGCATGGCGCTCGGCAGTCTTTATGTGTGAACTACTGAACAACTCGTCAAAGAGGCTCGCTGAAGCGTCGCCGACACCTCGCAGACGGAAATCCAATATTTAGCATGCTGAATATTCCAGAGCAGTCGGCCGACTCGACCCCACGTGTGGTCAGATGTAGTGACGAGCTGCAGCCAATGAGAGAGCATATCAGCATGAGCTGAATGGCCATGTGTTCAGGAGCTCAACAGAAACGTCTGTGATTGGCCAGAATGGGTAGCGATGCACTCGCTTCATTCTGTGTTAACACGGACACCAGAGTAGACTATATTAACTATTAGAATTACCATACTGGTTATTCTGACCGTTCTCACATCATATTTACATTCAAAACTTCTATTGAGATATTAAATTAAGCTTTGAATGTCTGTCATCATATTTTATGACAGCATTACCCTAAAAATATGATCTTTTTTGGTAATACAGCCTATAAACATGTAGTTAAGATACTAGAACATGCAAAGGTCTGAGCCTCGCTTTCATTTTCACTTTCTGACAGGAGATATTTCACGGCACAGAATATGCTGTTCTGAAAGATATATCTGAAGTAAATTTATGTTTTTGCTATCAGAAAGTTTTGTTTATTTTAGCAGGAAGTTGCTAGGCAAAAGAAATGCACGCATATATAAAGTCACAGTCATTTTAACCAATATGGTAATTAAAGGTAGACAAAAAATAACAATGTTAGAAAGACATACACATATATTTAGGAAACGTCAGGGTGTTATAGATATGTTAGTTTTATTTCAGAGTTATAAAATTACAAAAATTAAAAACTCTCTGTGTATCTTTCCTCTTGAACTTTGCAGATGAGCGATTGATCCGCTAATGCATCAACTGATGATGTTTTTAAATGCTCCCCTGAAAGCTTGAAACGCTGTCAGTGATGTAATCAGCACACAAGCAGCCAATAGTGTTCAGCTTTTTCTGACGACTCCTCCCTCAAAATTTCACTGGCTGTGGTTTGGTAGCTTGACTGAGCTGTTGGCGAACAAGTTGTTGTCAGATCATGTAGTGTGTGACCCCCCTCTTGTGGATCATTTACGTAGTGTCGCGTAGAGTGAACACCACAGAGATTAAAAGACACAAAATCAAGTCATGTAGTGTGAACTGCACAGCGATCTGCCGATGCTTAAAATCCTGTAGTGTGAACTAGGATTAAGTGATACAATCAATCCTGAACACAGACAGACACAAACACAGATGTAGAATGTGTGTGTGTGATTGTGTTTGTTTGAGAGTGCAAGAGAGAGAAGGTGTGTGTTAAGATGAACCAGTGTGTGCGCGCGTGTGATGAAGAGAAAGTGTGTGAGAAAGTGTGTGAGAAAGAGTGTGTGTGTGTTCTGGACTCACGATGATGATGTAGTATTTGAGCTGACTGCAGCAGGGAATCTGATTCTCAGACAGAGAGTGCTCGCCTTTATTCAGCACCAACATCCTGAAACACACACACACACACACACACACACGTGCACGCACACACAAAGTGAATCAAATATTTTATTAAAACAAAAAGACGGCAAAAATGAGCATTTTAGTTTCATCAAGAGAAGTGTAAAATGATAGAAAGAGAACAACAACGCTGCTGTTCAGCGACGATTACTTCAAAACATCACAGCAAAAACTGGGGAGTTAAATTTTCGATGTTAAATCTTTCAGAGTTAATTTCAACTCTCAAAATGTAATTTTAACACATATAATGTAGAATTGTGTCAAGTGCTGGAGTCATTTAAAGGAGTTGATTATCAGAGTTGCTTTAACTCCCACCAGGAGTTATGATGACACTCCGCCCAAGCGCCCAGCCCCTCCCACATTTTAAGTTAGTCTGTCTCTGAGAGAAATCGCCATTAACAGCATGGTGTAGTTTTTGGCAGTAAGTACATTTTAAGCTATTATATTTATTCAATTATGATATGTGTACAACACTAGCATGTGCAATATGCAACACAGAACCCTGCACAAGTAAAATAGTTCTATATTGATATAAAAACAACAAAAGATGTTTTTAAAGCATGGAAATTGTTAAAAAGTGAAATCTCAGTTTGTGTAGGCCCTGTATACATTTACTGTATATTAATGTGATATATACATGGGAATTAAGTTAATGTTCATGTATACATCCGAACATAATATTTTTTTTTTTTAAACGCAAAGACATGATTTAAAAACTAGTTTTGTTATCTGTCGTCATGTATTTGAACCATTAAGGCATTAAATAATTAACATTTCATTAATAAAACTATATAGTCTAAATGCTGTGGTTAACTGGCTGCGTGACCTGCGCCCTCATTTAGCGCCCTCAATCAGCGAGATCGCCATCAACCGCATGGTGCAGTTTTCGGTGGTAAGTAGGCTACATTTAAGCTATTATACTTATTCAATTATGATTTATGATGTGTATGACTTGAGCATGTGCAATATTATGCAGTACAAAGCCCTGCACAAGTAGACAAATATGTCTATATTTATAGCAAACCGAGGAAACGAGATTGCTAGCAAAGCGTGCTAGTCTGCATATTGGAAGAGTTTGTTAACCTTACCAAAAAGAGGGAATCTCAGTTTATATGTGACGTTAGGCCCAATATACTTTTGTATTAACACGATATATTAATCGAAATGTTCTTAAATAAATCCGAAGATTTTGTTTTGTTTTTGCGTGATAAAACGTTTGTTTGCAAAGACATGATGTAAACACTATCGTTGTGTACTTCTCGTCATGTACACGGACTATTAAGGCAGAATTATTAACGTAACATTAATAAAACGATATACTAACATAATATACTCGAGGAACTTGAGATCGACATGTTCCCTAGATAGTGTTGTTCACTGCTCTCTTCCCCTGCAGACGGGAAATCGGCTGAACTTGAAGCTTGCTTCATTCAGAAAAATAAATAAAACTATTTGCGCTACACGATGCACACTATCTCCAGAATTAAAGACGCTTTCAACTGGATTAATGGCAGAATATCCTGTGGTGTTCACTACGCAGGGCACTTACATGTACGATCGGAACAAATATTTGAAGGGCTAAGAGAAACATACGGGGGCGCGAGGATGAGGAGGATTAAAAGAGCGACGTTAAGTTTCGTTTTTTCGAATAACGTCTTTTCTTTGTTGTTGCTCCCTGATCAGTGCCTGAACGCGATCAGACTGAGGTGCACTCATTGTCTGTGCGACGATTATTGTGATTTTTAATGCTAAAATACTATCCTGGAATTTTTACAGTGTTCTTCCTTTGAGTCAAATGCCTTAGCATTTAAGGATGCTGGTCCAGGTCAAGCACGGCAAACAACAGAAGTATGTGAAGCTGGATTGTGTTGATGAGCGGTTTGATTTCATGGAATTTCATCTAAAAGGTTTGTTTCATTTCACTTCATCAAACTATTTTAAAGTATGGTAATTAATATAGTAATATATATGTTCTAATTTATCTTTCTGAATTTTTTTACATGCCTGTTGTATTCCTTATAGATGAGATAAATTGAAATAAATTCACCTAAAATGAAAGTATGCTTGCATAAAAATGTTGAATTAAAAACATAAATCTTTTCATCTTTTTCAGTCGTTCAGAGATTTTGCTTGCCACCCGGTGCAAAATGTACATACAAGGATGCAACAGGGACTGAAGTTGATGAAAAAATATTTAGTGACCACATTGGTCAAGGCAATGTGCTGCTGACAGTTTTTGCAAATGGAGGTGAGTTTAAGTTTTTTATTAAGCACTTAATAAAAATAAATTGAAAAAGAATAAAAAGAATAAATTGAGCAATTTCATGTTTCTGAAAATTTTTAAGTGTTAATGTTTTCTGTTTCTTTAGAATTTTCAGACTCCGTTTCCTCTGAGATTTCTGACTCAACCAGCAGCTCAAGTACATCAACTGTAATTTTAGATGAGGTCCCTAACAAGAGACAAAGAACTGAAGAGACAGCTGCACTATCTGCTAAACAGGTTAGAACAAAGCAAAGAATCATTATTTAGCTACTAACTTGGGTGTTATTCCAAATTCAGAAGGACTAAGACTTTAGTAAAACTTATACAAATGGGGATATTTGTAATAAAATCTGACCGCTTTCTGTAACACCAATGTAAAAGTGGTTTTCTAAATATTTGAAAGTGGTTGCTTATGTTGTAAATGGATATACTGACATACTCGAAGATTTCATTTTAAAAAGTTAATTTGCCTTCTAAAGGTGTCAGTAATTTATGACAGAATTTTATTTATTTAAATTGTGTTTATTTGTTAAATTTGTTTCATTTATTGTTTTATTAGTTGGTTGAAGATGTGCAAAAATTCAGATCTGGTGGTGATGCAGTACTACAGGAGTATCAAGAAACAGAAACCCTGACCGATGCAACACGAAGACAAATGATTAACATACTGGTGGCTCATATAATCGAAAAACATGGGTAATTTTTGCAAGTTAATTTCTTTTTCTTAACTGTATGGCTATTGCATTAAGTATGATTACTAATTCAATATCTTCTCTTAGGAAACTCCCTACTAAAGCTATCAGAGAACAGTATGCTCTTGGCATAGCAAAGCAGTTCCCTTCCCTCAGAGATCCTTATTCAAAGAAGGGCTATGTATGTTATTTTTTGCAATTCACTTTAATGTCATGCTTGCAATGTTATGACATGCTGTTTTTGTGACATTTAAATTTGATTCTTTGTGATTTTGCCCTGAACATGGCAAAGGACTAAAAAAATGTCTTATTTCAGGAGCACTTCTATGACGCTGCAAGCAACACTGGATACATCGTCTTGCGTTTGAAAACAGTTCACAGGAAGAATCATCGTGGATCTGTGTCATTAGATGACCCTCCTGAGGTTTCACATGGACGCCCAAAATGCCAAAGGGCTACTGATTTTGAAGGGCAGCTTGATGGAGATGCTTGTAAAGAGGCCATGCCTTTGCTTAACCATACTACTGATAGGTCCATAATTTTCGAGAAGATGAGAGAGGCGTTTCAGCATCGTCAGAATCTTGTTAAAGATTTCGGGTAAGTTTTGAATATTACATTTTCAATGGCATTCGATTCAGAAGTGTTTTTCACAGAATAATATCTTCTTTATTTAAAGGTGGATCAGGATTTTGCTCTTCTTTTTGAAGAAGATACGTCGTCCAGGCTGCTTCAAATGTGGGACATACTATTCAGGCCAAATGTCATAAAAGAGGCCAAGCACCTTACTTCAACATCAGCGTTGAGCCAGTTACTGATCTCAGCAACAAGTTCACAAGGAAGTGATCTTGATTAGCCAAAAAGTAAGTTGTGTTTGATTCATTATGGTTGATGTACCTAAATGCTTCGAGCATTTGCTATATTTGCAGTTACAGTTACTCTGTATATTGTTCTGATGACTAAACCATGACAAAATGGTGAAACATTACAATCTACATATTTTTCAGGATGAATTTGTTCAATTTAAACAAATTTACACTAACAAATTTTAGGCTAAACATGAACAAAAGTAAAACTTTTTTTAGTTCTTTATTACATTGGTTTTAGTTAAATAATTCATGTGAATCTTTGCCTTCAGTCTATGATCCGGAAATGTCATCCCTTCTGTTGTTGATACATCTCCATCCACCACCACCTGGAGGACTAAAGTCTCCAAAAATGAGTACAAGTGATGCTGTTGAAAGACTTGTAATCTTTCATAAGGTAAGCACTATTATAATAATGTGTTGTGGTTTGCTCAAACATGAATGAAATCTTTAAGTCTTTACATGCGTTTCAATAATTCACAGCCCAATGAGCACTTGTATGACCATCACTTATAATATTTACTCTGTAGCAACACATTATATGTTGTCTAATGTTCATTGTTCTTCTTATCCTTAGTCATGCTGCAGTTTGGCTGAGCATCTGAGCAACAATCAATGTCAGCATCCATACCTCGGATTGGACATCAGAAAACAAGATTGACAACTTCTATATCGTCCTGGATAAACACCTCATCCCATGCCAGGCAAACCGCTCCCTTGGAGAATTTGATGAACTTTTCAAAGCACATTTTGTGTTTAATTTTTCTTATGATAGTGCACTTGTGAATTTTACACATTCCTGCAGACAACTCTGTACAACGGAGGGATTTGAGAGCCAGATTACTTAATCAGAAAGTGACCTTATCTTAATTTCTGAGCATTAAGGTGTTAATAAAATGCTGACCTGTTTTATTAGTCAGAAACCACATTCCAGTAGTCAAAAGTCGAACATAGCTACTTTCCAGGATCTAAGTTTAAATTGATTTGATTTCAGCAAGGCTGTAGGCATCTACTTGAAATTAACTTGAAATGTCACTTGAAGAATGTGCAACAATTTGATCATGCATTTATACATTTAGAGTGCTTTGAAGTGGGGAAGTGTATCATAAAAAATATTGAGATTATTTTTTTAAGCCATTTGATTGATTCATACAATGTCTCAGATGAAAGTTTGTGTGTTGTACATGTTTTTTAAATGTTTTAAATCAGCTTCAAATTGCACTGCAAGTAAAAATAAAGAAATTTAAGAGAAATTATTTTGTGTGCTGGAGTTCATTTAATGGTTTTCAATGGTGAAAATAATTCTATCAACCTAAATCTTGCAACTCTGAACAGTGTTGTTTTTCTATATCCCTTTTAGAGTTGTTTTAACACTTTTTGGGAGTCAAAAAACCAACTCTACCTTTAGTGTTATATTTTTATGTATTTGTAAAATGTTAATTTAACTCCAGAAAGTGTGGAGCTATATAAACTCTCAAAAAGTGTTGAAATCAACTCTGTGAGAGTTAATTCAACACTCGTCTTTTTGCTGTGATCTATATAAAGGAGAGATCATTTATGTGTGTGAGAGAGAATATGTATACACACATCTACACTTTTGTGTGTATGCATGTAAGAATATGTGTGAGTATATATGTGTGTGTGTGTGTGTGTGTGTTTACCGGAGCTCTTTCTTCTCTGCCAGACTCAGTGGCATGGCTCTCAGCATCCGCACTCGATCACTCACAGACAGATTCTGCAGATTATTCACCAAACGCTCTCTCTTATTCTCTACAATCACACACACACACACACACATGATTGTTTTTTTGGGGGAGACTAATACTGATTAAAACAACACACCATCCAAATAACCACAAAGACTCCATTAAGAGTGCCTTCACATTTGGTTTGATTGCCTGGTTCGTACCAAGCGGCAACCTCCCGCTCTCCCTCGTGAAACTAATACTGAAGTAACTGAAACTGCAATTCATCAAAATCCCGCTAGTCCTGCTCCATAATAGAGCAGATTTCTATTGACTCTACTTTTAAAATGGTCGACTTTACAGCAGAAAAAAGGGTGTTTACAGCCTGGTACAAAGAACGAGTTTGGTTCATATAGCTAATATTACCCTTCATGACAACTGTGAGGGGGGTGAATTTTTCTATAACTCATCCGTTTCCTTTATATTAGGTTATATTAAGTCTGCATAATTAAGGGCGTGGCCACTTGAGTGACAGCTAGGTCTCGCTGGTCGCCGTCACTTCACCTCAGCTGATTACGGCTGATTAGCCGCTGATCTCGGCATATTCATCGTATTTTTGTGTTGTTTTCTGTGGCTTTACACAGTCTGCTGCCTTTTGGAATTATTTCCTGCAATTATCAGATGATATGGCATGCTGTGTGCACTTAATTGTGCTCACAAGCCATTCACATGGCCTCCATTTCCCAGGAGAGTGAAATTATATACTTATATACCATCTCTGTAAATGTATTCATTTTATTTAAGATCATTTATCATTTATAATGTTCTTTAGAGCTGTATTGCACTCCAGAATCTGACAAATTATTAGCTGTAGGCTCTAGATCAGTCATCTGAAGCGTTGTCATACAGTGTTATGCTGGAGTTCATCAATAGCCTTGCATTTACTAACACAGACTATGTTTTAAGTGTTTGGAAGTTTATTGATAAAGTGTACAACCAAGCACATGTGGTCAGAACACAAACGAGTTGCAGGTGATGAAGTATTCAGCATTTCTCCCATAGGAATAGCATAGAATGTGTCTGTAGCTCCGCTCACGCTCCGCCTCTTTGCCCTTGTATGGTATGCCCCGGTTGGTGTGATGATGCGCGAATAAAATGGCGACGGTTGGCCACGCCTACTGGAAGCTTCTTTTGCGTTCTTCATAAACCTATGGGTGACGTCACGGATACTACGTCCATATCTGTAACAGTCTATGGTTCGTACCCAAGTTCGATTGTCCCCCCTTGCCACCTTCTTGGCTGGTGTGTTCATACAGTCTTTTTTCCTTCTGAACCGCGGTACGGTTGCATCATCAAGCCGCTGTTGTGTGTACATCTGTTGCTAGGTGATGGCCACAAAAGCCAAGGCGCCAAAATGGAAAGACGTCCACACATCACGGTCTTTCTGCTTTGACTGAATCTTTTGGTTTTGTTACCAAAACAACATACAGACAGTGACTATTAGCCGCAAAAAATAATAAAACCGTCCAGAACATAACGCGATGTCTGCAGAAGCTGTTTCTGGAGGAGACAAGCAGACATTAGCCCCTTTCACACAGTGATACCAGTAAATATCCAGAAAATCACCGGTAAATTCAAGAAAGCGCTGTTCACAGAGGCGAGGACGTCCTGGAGTTAAGGAATAGACCAATCACACATGCATTCCAAAACACAGGATACATCAGTAACCAGCTCTAAACGGCTGCGCTTGTGTTTGTAAACAGAAGGGGGCGGGCTTTTGTTGATGGTTTCACTTTTATGTAAAGCTTTAGCATTCATGCAGCTGCTTTTGTCTCAGAGACATCCAAAGGCAGAAGCAAACCACAGCTAATGTTTACACACTTGACTGCATTACAGACTCTGTGAATAGATCAGTATTGTGAACAACTTCGATGAAAACATATGGAGGAACACTTTCACATGTCGAGATGTGCATAATATGTGTGTGTGTGTGAGTGTGTGCTGGTGCTCACTGGAGCACTTCTTCCTGTGCACACACGTCAAGCAACTGAAGCAAAGCTTGAAAGTAAACACACAGCGGTTTATCATCAGCATTTTATCGCTAATTATTTACACAGTCTGCATTAATAATGAACATAGACACGTTATCTGACTAACATCTAGCAGCTAAATGTGTCTGCAGAAATACTCCAGAGGCTTTTATTCTCATAAACTGCGCGGATGTGAATGCGTCTGAGTGTTCTGATTGGCTGGAGTAGACGTCTCACGTCCGCATGTTCTAAACAGGAACGCGCTCTTTCCAGCAATCTTCCTTCTGCGTTCACACAGAGCAGCATTCCGGCAAATTACCGCTAATCTTACAACTTCTGTTTCTGGAACGAATTTATTGGTATTTTCTAAAAGAGCCTGTTCACACTGACAGACCTTTCCGGAAATTTGCTGGCAATTCTAGTTTGTCACAGCATGTCTGTATGTGTGAAAGTGGCCAATATCAAAGTATTTGCACTGGGTCAGGCCCGCTTGTCAAGGTAACGTTAGGTGATACACAGACATACACAGATACACGAATAAACGTCATGAACACTAAAGTTTGTTGTACAGCTGGCGGTTCACTTCCGTTATTTGGTATGATTGCGTTCATATCAGAAGTGAACCGTCCAGAGTTTGCACATACCCCTTTCAGGCGGATTCAGGTAGGGTTCACAGGTGCGCACCCGAGTTCAGAAGACATCATTTAAACTAGGGTGGGCGATATTGCAAAAGAAAATATCCCGATATCCTGATTCATATCATTCGATAATTATTGAACATTTTTAACAATACATTTAGGAATATTAGGAGTTATTTAACCACTTTATTTTAATTGACCAACATTACTAATTGTAAACAAAAATATTTTAAACAAAATATCTGATCTCTTCATAATAAAATAAACATGAGTGTTAAAGAGACCCTGAAACTTGATAAATAAAATGTTTAAGTGTGTGCAATGGTGAAGCGTAAATACTGAACAATCAAAGCAAACTTTAAGCCGTGAATAACAATAATACAGTAAACCTCAAACTCTGTCAACAAAACTAATGATGATCATCAAATCTGAGCTTTCCAGTAAAGGAACCAGCCTTCATTATTCAGATACACACTGCAACAGTACACATTGTGAAGTTAGATGACTGTATTAGCCCCTATGCCTGTGCTAAAAATCTTTTAGATGGGGAGCTAGTGGCTGGGATGCAAACCAAAAAGCCACTCTGGAAACATCCTTACATCCTTTTTTATTTACAATCTCCTCACTGCTGCTATACGGCACTCATTTTCACATGTGTTATAATTCTAACCTGAAGTGACAAGTGTGCGCGTGGATTCCTTCACCATTTACAATGGACTTTGCTCGCGCTCCCCTGATGTCTCTCATAACTAGGCCACCATCAAGCGTTTTCTCAGAGGATGACAAGTGAGCAAACCATTTCTGCAGCTCTGATGCAAGTTTATGGAGAAAAGTAAAAGCGCTGCAGTGTTTGGATGCGCTGTGTTTGTCTGAGGTCATTAGTCTGCCGTTATTACTGATATGTGTACAGTATATTCCATACAAAGTGTGAAGCAGATTGGTGAGTTTGAGCTCACGGAATTAGGAAAAGCTCAGATGTTTTCAACTAGGTACGGCTGAAAACGCTTGCAGTTCATGTGTGCGCCGCTTGCACAACATCAGAATCAGAATCAGTTTTATTGCCAAGTGTGCTTCACACACACAAAGAATTAGTTTTGGCAACAGAAGCTTCCAGTGTACATAAAGTGACAAGTGACAACACAAAATTAAATATGAGAAAAAAGAAAAAAGACATGTGCACGTCGTTCCCATATGCGCATTTAGCAAGTCGCACGCCTCCATTGGAAATGACAAACTGACACCCTAAGCTTATTGGCATTGCTTCCAAGGCACGCGCTCAGCAGCCACAATTTAATAAAACTATAGCGCTTCGTACTGCAACTTCGTACTGAATCTTTATTTAATATTGACATTGACAATGGTGTTCAGTCAATAAATATTAGGGGTGTGAACCTACACTGGTCTCACGGTTCGGTTCGATTACGATTATCATGCCATCGATTCGGTTCAATTCGATATCTCGGTGCATTGACGATGCTTTCCATACATAATTAGATTTTTTTCTTTACAACACAAGAAAAAAATTGTATTAAAATCTACAAATATGTTTATATTTATATATTACTTGTAATACAATTTTGTCCTTTAATACAAGCAGTCAGATATATGAACTGCACCTTTAATTTTACCTGCTCAAAAAAAAACACTCTTTGTGAATGAAAACTCCAATACATGCTCAGAAGACAGCACGAGCATTCATAAGAAATAAACTCATGTAAATATTATCCCGCTTGCTTTTTGAGCGCTGGCAAGTTCTTACACCCCTATGATTGGTCATTATCTGTCTTCACCCGCTCAACAGAAAGGGCTGCGCTTGGCTTTAGAAACGAAAGCGCTGTTCACCCATGAGTGACGTGGGAAAAACAGCCGCGGGTCAGTCTATATGCGCATAATACGCGGTTATCAGGTAATCCGTAATAGAATAAATACAATACAATAAACTCGCACCACAGGCACGCTTGTGTCTCGATCCACAAACAGCCAAGAGGAGAGGAAAATTTACCTCACGAACATGCCAGCGGGTCAAATGCCCAAAGTGTGTGTGTGTGTGTGAGAGAGAGAGAGGGAGAGAGAGAGAGAGAGAGAGAGAGAGAGAGAGAGAGAGATGGAGTTTTACAGCATTTCTCCCTAGTAGTGAAATAGCGGCTCGTGCTTTACCACTCCTCAGTGTCAGTGAAAGATCTGCTTTTTAAGTAGTAGGAGTGTTTTATTTACTCACCCTCGCCTCCTTCGCCATAGTATTCTACCGCGACATCGAGCATAGGGGATAAATGACGTCAGTGTGTAATAACCGGTTATGATCTACAACTGAACCGATATCAAATTGTCCCCATCTGCATCGCGGTGCACAGAAGAAACGATTAATTTTGACACCCCTAATAAATATGGATACTGATTTTATTCAGGTATCCATAGGGTATCCCAGCCCTAGTTCAAACTAGCTGAACGAACCAAAGTCTGATGTCTAACGAACCCGGGTGTGGACCAAAAGTGAAAGCACCCTAACACACATTTAAGTTATTGCAATTAAGTTACTGATCCACTGAAATAAATACAGCAAGGAATTACTTTTAGTTTATTACAGATACTTATAAAGTACTTGCCTTAAACTTGCCTTCAACTGTGAAAAAAAAATAAATAAACCTGCAGATTTATGCGAAATAATTTAGAGAGAATAGAAGCTGAAAACCACAAAAAAAAAAATACAGTTCTTCCATATAATGCATCCAGCAAAATACTCAAATCATCCAAACATATATGCATATTACTCAATAGGGTTGGGCGATGTTGACCAATTTAGCATCGTACGATGTCTAATGTGAAACATCGCGATGGACGATGACATTGTCTTCATAGGCGGAGGTGAATAAATTATTTATGAATAATTAATTAATTCATAACGAATTAATTATTTGTAGCCTACCGTTTCAACTACCTGGTCTTTGTTTTACCCATAACCAAATCATAAATAAATAAAGATAAGTTACACACAAATTACCACCTGTCAATCACTGTTTCTGCGGGACTCTGGCATGAGTAGGCAGAGTGACCCATGTCAGTCATTTGTTTGGTGCGGTGGATGGCGAAGGGGTGTCGCGGACAAAAGTGAGCGGCGCTGAGCTGTCGCTGACGAAAGTGAAGAGGGTTGGAGAGTCGCGGAACAAAGTGAAAATGAACAGTGGACAGGGGAGGAGGGCGGTTGAGGAGGGAGATCGGCAAAATGAGGTGCCGGATCCAGATCCGGCGTGTTCCGGCACAAATTAAGCCCTGGATAGAGACAAGATTAATTAAATATCACATTTAACAACTATAGTGAAACGCGATCCACTATCATCCTTGATAAACTGTCTGACGTACACTGTTCTCTGGAGCTCAGACGAGCGCATGACAGCATGTGTGTGTGTGGCTGTGTGTGTGTGTGGGGTCACGTTATGTTTTCAGCGGACGGAGGGCTGTTCAGAAATGCTAGATGAAACGCCAGTGTGTACTTGGATCATTTTCGTTCTATAATGCCATTTTAAAAGTAAGCTGTATTAGTGTAAACTGAGTGTGTATTTTTCACGAGCGGGTTTGCGACGGGGGCGGGGCGATGGATCGCGATGCCGGCTCAGCACCGTGATGTCTATCGGCCATCGGCGATGGACGATGGCATCGTCTATCGGCCCAACCCTATTACTGAATTATATAACTGATCTAAATATAAGAAATATGAATAAATATTCATTTGACACACATTAAATTTAAAATTATTAGCCTTCCTGTGAAATTATAATTCTTTAAAAAATGTTTCCCAGGTGTTCCTTAACCAAGAGAAGATTTCTTATTAAATATTATTCGACATAATAGTTTTAATAATGAATTTCTTTTGTCTTTGCCAAGATGACAGCAAATAATATTTGACTGATTTTTCATTTTACTGATGACTTTGACTAGATATTCTTCAAGACACTAGTGTTCAGCTTAAAGTGACATTTAAAGGCTTAATTAGGGTAAAGTTAGGGTAATTAGGCAAGTCATTGTAGAACAGTTGTTTGTTATGGAGACAATCCAAAACTAATATTGCTGAAGGGGGCTAATAATATTGACCTTAAAATGGGTTTAAAAATATTTAAAACTGCTTTTATTCTAGCCGAAATAAAACAAATAAGACTTTCTCCAGAAGAAAAAATATTAGAGTAAATACTGTGAAAAACTCCTGAATCTGTTCAACATCATTTGGGAAATATTTGAAGAAAAATAAAAAGAGAGCAAATGATTTTGCCATTCACTGTAAGTCAATGAACAGTGAATCTGCAGAGTGTTCAGGTAGTTTCTGACTCTTCTGGACCCTCAGTGTCTCACCTTCCTCCTGGAAGCCGGCTCCGTCTATCTCCACGCCGTACCCTCGTATGCTGGGCCGTGCGGAGTGAGGGAAGTGCTGGATGGACGGCCGGCTCTGTCTGCGTCTTCGCAGCTGCATGGTGCGGTTATAATACTGAGAGATGATCGCACCTCGACTGCGCCCTGTTCAACACATTCAGAAACAGAACCCTTTTAATAACTCATCTCTCATAACACATTTATTTTCTCTTTGCTATGATGACAGCACATTATATTTGACTAGATATTCTTCAAGACACTAGTATTCAGCTTAAAGTGACATTTAAAGGCTTAATTATGTTAATAAGTATGTTTAAACATGATAGTTTTAATAACTCATTTCTCATAACTGATTTGATTTGACATAATATTTGACGAGATATTCTTCAAGATACTAGTATTCAGCTTAAAAGACTCCTCTTTGACCCCTTTTACAAGATGTAAGATCAGTCTTTGGTGTGTCCAGAATGTGTGTGTGCAGTTTCAGCTCTAAATACCCATCAGATCATGTACTATACCCTGCTGAATATGGGATTATTGGGGTCAGAGGAACGTGTAGCTGATTTTGTAGCCTCTGCCTTTAAATGCAAATGAGCTGGTTCTGTTCCCACCCACCGTTCCACGTGCAAAAACCGTGAAGTGCGCAGCTGCCGGAAATGTGACAAACTTCATAGCATGTGTAAACATCCTCCCTGGTGAACGTGGTGAAGATGTGGAGGATACATACATGGATGTCTGATAACCAAGATGAGCTAGTGAAAACTGTGAGCAGGATTTAGAGCAGCTTTCTTGCGTGCGCGATCACAGCGGTAAAAAGTTGCTGACAGTGTAATGAGGCTTAACATTATAGCCTTTGTCTTTCGTGCATTATGTTGTTATGAAATGACTTCACATGAATCTGTGTGCTGAGCAGGGATGGGTACCGAAACTCGGTACTTTATCAGTATTGGTGCTACATTATAAAAGACAGAAGTATCGATAAGCTCTGATGTTAACGGTTCTGCTGTCGGATTATTGCTGATTAAACATTACTTACAGTAGCATAATTTAACTGACCAACCTTTTCTAATTTGCCATATTTGATATTCGTGCCACAGTTGGCAATCTCACATGAAAAATGCTAGTGTTTCCGGCGAGCCCATCAAGTATAAAAGCCTTCATAGTTCTCAGCTGTGCGTGTACTCAGCGGAGGCTCGCGCTAAACGCACACACATAACTCGCAATACAGACTCGCGCGCACACACACAGCTTGTAAGCTTGCGGAGTGAACCAAACAAGTTGTATTTCCCGAGTGGACAGCTTAAATGCCATTGCAACAACACAACAAGTTGTTTTCTTGTATAAGCAGAAATGCAAGCAATCTGGCTAAGAGAAAGAGTCTTTCAAACGTGCATTAACTGCAGAAAGACAACTGAAACGTTTTTGACTGCTTGGCTACTAACGGTAATGTTACATCATCCACATCGTTATGCCAGCAGTCTATCACCTAAATCAGAATTATAATTATAGTTAAATAAACACACACATTCGATTACAATGAAAACAGTATTTTTTCTGCAGTAGCGTAAATAAATGCTTTTACATCGGCTGTGTTTACAAATATACCCTATGAATAGCCTAATCATAAACTATGCTTAACGGGCCATGAAACCCCCCTGTCTCAGCAGGGTGTTGTCACACCTCTAGTTTGAAAAAAGTCAGGAAAGTGGGCGTGTCCAGCTCTGGGAGTGTGGGAGTGTCGGGGGAGGGAAAGAGGGTAGGATTTGCATAGAAGGGAGTTTCCATTTGGGCACGTGCTGATCACAGGCAAAACAAACACACAGAGGCTGATTTGATACCGCACGGTAAATGAGAAAAAAAAATCCTCCGCATTTCTCTGTAACTTATGTACTCGGTAGGTAGCGTCAGAAAGCCGTGTGTGTATAGACTATCCTGTCACAAAATGCAGCGAAAATCCTGCACAACGGGAATAGTTTGTGTTTACATGTTTACACTTGGAGAGCAGCATTTACAGCAGATCTTTCAGTCTATAATACTGTAATATTGCAGTGATATTAACATACTGTAAACTTAGTAACTCAATCATTTTGACTATGGTATGTCTTTAAAAACTGAAAGAGCACTGCTGACCACTGCACACACTTACCAAATCTGTAGACAGACAATCAAACTGGAGCTGTGTCTTTTTATTTAAGGAGACGAGCAGCAAATCCGGATTTCACCATTTCCAGATGAGAAAAAGCTCTCGGGTAAAAATGTTCCTTACAAACGCGTTTCTGTGGCGTGTCGCGTGCACTGTAATCCACACGTGACTCCAGCAGCTCTCTCATAGAGGGAGAATGAAAACAAAACCTTCGTTGCAGCACACTAATAAACGCAACACCGACGACTCTTGTCTCCAAATTCTTGTTCTTTTACTTGTTTTAGCAACACAACGTGGCGTCTCTCTGCCGTCTGAACAGTGTAAACAGTCTCCGGAGCTATCATGCATATTAATGAAGTTTCACGTCATACACAATAGAGCGCGCTGATTGGTTTGAAGCACGTCTTTGTCATGAATTAATGCCGCACACTTAGATACGTCACAATGTTCTCGAAAGGACAGACAGCCACTCTCCAGGCTGGATTTACACCTAAGTATCTCATGATCGTGACGCAGCTTCAACAATTTGTTTTAAACCGGAAAAACAAATTTGCTCAAAATAACGCAAAAACAACCAATTTTCACTTTTTAGAGCGATATATGTGTCCTAATAGTGTTTATAGCCGTGTGGGACACAGATATGACTGTCAACAGCTCAACACATGTGTTCTGGTGTTTCGTGACACATTAAGAAATTATAAGAAAACAGCTTTTTACATTGCAAGATGCTCCAAAACTGTATTAAAAACACAGTTAACTCCCAAAACACAGTTAGCTCATCTATGTGAATGCGTTAATCAAAAATCATAAACATTATCTGCTTATTTAACTGCATTTTGCAGCTCAAAGAGGATATTTTTAACTGCAGGGAGCAAAATAAACCAAGAAAGATCCCGACTTCTGCACGAAAAGGCAAACATGTTGATTTTTTTTTCAGAAGAATGGTTAAAAGTAATTATCCTTCAAACTATTGTACATTCTTTTACAGGAAAAAAAAAGTATTTATTTGTTTTACAATTATTGGTTTCATTTTATTTTACATTAAAAACGCAATAAAATAAAGTGTTGTTAATTCTGCTCAATTTGTTTTTTGTTTTTCATAAAAAAAATAAAAAATGCAATAAAAAGTACAGATAAGAGAACCGTTAAAGTACCGAACCTATAAGTGGTATTGATAAAAGTAGTAATAAAGTTAAAACCTTAACGATACCCATTGGTAGTGCTGAGGATGTGTGCATTACTTCTGCACTAAAACATCAGTTACTGCAGTGATCAGTGTGTTGGCTGCATTTATTATCACTAAAATTAGCCCTGGTGCTAATGTTATCGTAAATCAGGGGTTCTCAAATTGTGGCACGCGTACCACTAGTGGTATGTGGGCTTGCTTCTAGTGGTATGCGGAGAAATAATGAAAGAAATGAATACACTTTTAACCCTTTGACACAAACGATTACACTGATTTGAACAGCAGCGGCTGTTCCCTAAAGTGTACGATCACATCGGCGTGCTTAGAATGTTTACTTTAGTTCATTGCGTTATCAGATGCTAAAAATCAACCCGCTTTGGCGCAGAGCCACGAGCCACAGAAAGAGGCGCACGGCCACGGCACTTGCGGAGCAGATACACGCTTGATGCTCGAGTGACGTCACTGCCGCTGCTGCTGCTACGCGAGCCACGCAGCGTGTGTTTGTAGCTCTATCGCATAGATTCGCAATTTGCATTTTTATTATCGAATACCTCCACATTCGCTTAATACTACTTAGGGGGAACAAACCCTAAATACATTTTATACAACATTTAACACTTTATACATATAAATCTACTTTAAAACGTTCTGTCTCTCGAGCATCCGCCTGGTGTTTGTAGCTTTAGCCAGCTAGCACCGCTGGTCAGCTAAAGCTACCGACTGCTTTCATCCCCTAATTTTCTCACTTACTGGCTTTGCTCGTTACCCTGTACGATGTCGCTTGTGTCTCTGTCCTTGTGTGCAGGAGAGACATCGATGGAGGTCCTGGACATGGAGCTGGAACGGCTGGAAGAACGCATCCGCCTTCTGCAGATGAAGCGAACTGAACTCAGGGCGCAGAGAGCATTGCTCGATGTGCCCCCCGCTCCAGTTCGCCCATCTGAGGTAAGTGCAAAATACAGCCGTAACACTCCGTCCACCTCAACCCCGTGTGTTTCTCTGTCCAGGCCCAGCGCGCCTAGGACGCGGCTCGCCCAGGCGTCGTTCACGCCGACACCCGGCTACCACGGCCCCTGGGTGCAGCCGCGTAAGGTGCCCAGCAAGCCCCGGGGGACAGCGTCTCCTCCTCCCGTGTTCGAGATCTCCACGGAGAACCGCTTCGCCCCTCTCCGCGAGACGGGTCACGATGTGGCTATCATCGGTGACTCCATCGTCCGCCATGTCCGTCCTGCTTCCACTTCAGGTAATAAAATACGCACATTTTGCTTTCCTGGTGCTCGCGTTAAGAATATTTCTGCACAGATTCCAAGTATCCTGAGCACTGGCGAGAGCCTCGGTGCCGTTGTCCTCCATGTGGGGACGAACGACACCGGGCTCCGCCAGTCGGAGATCCTGAAGAGGGACTTCAGGAGCCTCATCGAGACGGTTCGACGCACCTCGCCCGCCACGCAGATCATCGTTTCTGGACCGCTTCCTACCTACCGCCGAGGAAATGAAAGGTTCAGTAGACTTTTTGCTCTGAATGAATGGCTATTAACATGGTGTAATGAACAGAAACTGCTCTTTGCCAATAACTGGAATCTTTTCTGGGAGCGCCCTAGGCTTTTCCGTCCGGACGGCCTGCACCCTAGTCGAGCTGGAGCGGAACTGCTGTCGGACAACATCTCTAAGATGCTTCGCTCTGTCTGACTAGTAAGTAAAAATTCACAAAATTCACATTTTATCCATATAGACTCTTGTTCGACCCACTTAAATTACAGTAACACATGTCTAGCTTACCCCATAGAGACTGTGTCTGTTCCTCGTGTTAGACCAACAATTAAACGTACTGTGTGCTCTAGAAAAAATCTATTAAGAATAAAAGCTGAAAATCCAATAAAAAGTGATAATACAAACTTCGTTAAGCTTGGTCTCCTAAACATCAGGTCACTAGCAACTAAAACACTTATCATTAATGAAATAATAACAGATAACAATCTTAATGCACTCTGTCTTACTGAAACCTGGCTGAAACAAAATGACTATATTAGCTTAAATGAAGCAACTCCTCCAGGATTCACATATAAGCATGAAGCTCGTCATACTGGCCGTGGTGGTGGAGTTGCATCAATCTTTAGTGATATTCTTAATGTTAATCAGAAAAAGGGACTTATGTTTAACTCCTTTGAGTTATTAGCTCTTAATGTTCTGCTACCGGATATTATGCAAAAATCTATGTTATCTCTCGCTATAATCACCATATATAGACCCCCAGGACCCTATGTCAATTTTCTAAAAGAGTTTTCTGATTTTATTTCTGACTTGCTAGTTAAAACTGATAAAATACTAATTGTAGGAGACTTCAACATCCACGTAGATGACTCCAATGATACACTAGGGCTCGCCTTTATGGATCTATTAAACTCACTTGGGATAAAACAAAATGCTGTCGGTCCAACCCATCGCTTAAAGCATACATTAGATCTAATATTGTCTTACGGAATCGAGGTCTTTGATGTAGACATTATACCACAAAGTGATGATGTTACGGACCACTACCTCTTACTATATAAGCTGCGTCTACCTGAAATTAGCAGATCTGCACCAATGTACCGCCCTGGTAGGACTATCGTTCCGTCCACCAAGGATGAATTCATAAATAACTTACCTGACCTTTCCTTATTTCGAAATACACCCGCAAACGCAAATGACCTTGATGTAGTAACCAGCAATATGGATGCCATCTTTACTAACACACTAAATACTGTGGCACCCATCAAATTAAAAAAGGCTAGAGAGAATAAAACTACACCATGGTACAATAATCATACTCGCGCTCTCAAACAGCAACCCGTGCTCTAGAACGTAAATGGAAAAAAACTAATTTAGAGGTTTTTAGAATTGCGTACAAAGACAGTATGTCCAGCTATAGGAGGGCTCTTAAATCTGCCAGGGCCGAGCACCTCCGCAAACTGATTGAAAATAATCAGAACAATCCTAGATTTTTATTTAGCACCATTGCTAAACTAACAAATAATCGATCATCTTTGGAACAAAATGTCCCACCGCAAATCAGTAGTGATGACTTCATGAATTTTTTCAGTGATAAAATAGAAGGCTTTAGACAGAAAATAGAAGATGTTAAACTTTCTGCACCACCTCATACTCCAGATGCAGAAATATTTTCACTGAATCAAAATAACCTACAATGCTTCAAAATCATAGAACAAGAAGAGCTAGATAAAGTTATAAATAGTTCTAAATCAGCTACATGTATGTTAGATCCAATTCCAACAAAATTACTGAAAGAGCTGCTACCTGTTATAGGAGAACCTCTCCTTAATGTTATCAACTCTTCTTTATCTTTAGGCCACGTTCCAAATCCTTACAAGCTAGCTGTTATTAAGCCTATTATTAAGAAACCACAACTGGACCCGAGCAACTGAGCTAATTATAGGCCTATTTCAGATCTTCCGTTTATGTCTAAAATACTAGAAAAAGTTGTTTCTACCCAATTATGCTCCTTTCTGCAGACAAACAATATTTTTGAAGTGTTTCAGTCAGGCTTCAGGCCTCATCATAGTACAGAAACTGCATTAGTAAAAATAACCAACGATTTACTCTTAGCTGCTGACCAGGGGTGCGTCTCACTGTTAGTTTTACTCGATCTTAGCGCCGCATTTGACACCATTGACCACAATATTCTCATAGACCGCTT
The DNA here is from genome assembly GCA_903798195.1 of Danio kyathit. Classification (NCBI taxonomy): domain Eukaryota; kingdom Metazoa; phylum Chordata; class Actinopteri; order Cypriniformes; family Danionidae; genus Danio; species Danio kyathit. The sequence goes on along the minus strand of LR812529.1, from coordinate 55,378,495 downwards.
ATATTCTACAGGTGTCCAAGGTCAGGCCCTTCAATGGTTTAGGTCATACTTAGCTGATCGCTACCAGTTTGTGAATATTAATGGACAGCTTTCACAAGTCAGGCCAGTAAAGTACGGGGTCCCTCAAGGATCAGTTTTAGGCCCTTTGCTGTTTACAATATACATGCTTCCCCAGGGAGACATTATTAGAAAACACGGGATCAGCTTTCACTGCTATGCAGACGATACTCAATTATACATTTCAACTAAACCTGATGAGATGTCCGAACTGTCTAAGCTAACTGAGTGTATTAAAGATGTTAAAGACTGGATGACCAACAATTTTCTTCTCTTAAACTCAGACAAAACAGAATTATTACTTATCGGGCCTAAATCCTCTACACAGCAGTTCTCACAACTCGACCTGCAATTAGAGGGATACAAAGTTAGCGTTAGCTCTACTATAAAAGATCTAGGTGTGATATTAGACAGCAATTTAACATTCGAAAATCATATATCCCATGTCACAAAAACTGCCTTCTTTCATCTAAGAAATATCGCTAAATTGCGAAATATGCTATCCATATCAGATGCAGAAAAGCTAGTTCATGCTTTCATGACTTCTAGGCTAGACTACTGTAATGCTCTGTTTGCTGGCTGCCCAGCATCCTCTATTAACAAACTTCAGCTAGTGCAAAATGCAGCTGCCAGAGTTCTTACCAGATCTAGAAAATATGATCATATCACCCCAATTTTATCCTCCTTACACTGGCTGCCTGTTAAGTTTCGTATTGAATTTAAAATATTACTCCTTACCTATAAAGCTTTAAATAATCTAGCTCCTGTTTATCTAACCAACCTCCTGTCTCGCTACAACCCAACCCGCTCTTTAAGATCTCAAAACTCAGGGCTTCTAGTAGTACCTAGAATATCAAAGTCGAGTAAAGGAGGTCGAGCCTTCTCATTTATGGCCCCTAAACTCTGGAATAGCCTTCCTGATAATGTCCGAGGCTCAGACACACTCTCGCTCTTCAAAACTAGATTAAAGACCTATCTTTTTAGCAAAGCGTACACTCAGTGTAGCACATAACGGTATGACGCATGATGTGCCCCACACATGATTTTGCTTCTTGTTTATATACACTATGAACAGCAGCTACGCTAATTATTCTCCTTATTCTGTATTTCCACCTGGGGTTCTCATCCCGAGGCCCTCAGACTATGCAGTGCCACTGATGCGATCCAAGACCAGTGACGAGATGATCCTAAGGTTTTCTGGACCAGGCCGTATCCTGAGCAGCTGCTGTGGTGGTCATCGTGGAGTGAGAGCCTGAGACTGTCCCCTGTGACGCTCCAAGGAGAGACGAGTCTTCGCTGAGGTCCAGCTTCATGCGCCTAGACTGCAGCTCTGCACAAGACGTTTGGCCACAGGAGAAATGGTCGTGCCCAACCGAGCCTGGTTTCTCTCGAGGTTTTTTAAATCTTCACTTTCGCCATTTGGTGAAGTTTTTTACTCGCCGCTGTCGCCACTGGCTTGCATGGTTCGGGATCTGTAGAGCTGCGCATCGATGGATTTGCTCTTCAGTGTTTGGACTCTCAGTAGTGATTATTAACCCACACTGAACTGAGCTAAACTGAACTGAACTTAATCTCTGAAAACTGAACTGACTCTGTTTACATTCACTATAATCTTCCATGTGAAGCTGCTTTGACACAATCTACATTGTATAAGCGCTATACAAATAAAGGTGAATTGAATTGAATTGAATAGAGAAGCCCTTCTGCAGACCAGTGCTGTTGTGTTGGCATTTCAGTTACTGCTGGCTCAGGAAAAGTTGTGTAAAATAATGTGTGTTTTCGCTAAAGTTATTTGTTTGTAAAGCAGCGTGACTTTCCATTAATTTGTTAGCTCAGATTTAGGCTAATTTATCTGGATGTGATTCAAATGTTGTGTGAAACTTTGCCTTGCTTGAAGCTAGAATATAGCCTAATTAAAGTTAGTCTCTGTGTGCGGTTAACACAAACTCAACGATCCACTTAAGATGAGATCTCAAATCACGGAAATCCCGCATGTATGAATAAATAAATCAGGTATGATTTGGTCAAGCGGTGTATTTCTGCATATAATCACTTCTAATTTGAATATGTAATTCCAAATCATTTATTTTAAAATACAAGTTAATGTTTAGATTTCAAAGATATACAAATAAGTTTACATTAGACCACACCCCTTCTCATTACAGAGATGCACATCACCTAATATGCTTAATTGGTAGTAGGCTTTGAGTCTATACAGCTTGGAGTAAGACAACATGCATAAAGAGGATGATGTGCTCAAAATACTCATTTGCCTAATAATTCTGCACTCCCTGTATGTGTTTGTCGTGTATGATGTGTGTGTTATGTGTATGACTTCTCTGTGGACGGCAAAGTAAGAATTTCATTGTACAGGGAAACGTGTTTCCTTACTGTGCACATGACAATAAACAAATTGAATTGAATTTGTAGGAATATGATGTCATATAGCCTATATTTATCAGGTCCAAGCAACATTTCCAGGTTTTGATGAATAGGCTTCTATTTGTTAATACTTTTCATTTAAGTACAGCAGTTTTCTGTTTACTTTAAGAACAGTAGCCTACCACTTTAATTAACATTTAAAAGCACATCTTAAACGTCGGCTTTTGGTTTTGTTTGTTTTTTTACCTGTAAGCACAGCACAGTGTTAATGTTCAAACTATTTATAATGTTTATAGTGGCTGACAATAATAAATATCCTTAATAATAGGAATTCATCTGCCTCGTCGTCATGGAGAGACAATTTTTTCTGAGGTGGTAGCCTACTTGATGAAAAAATAGCTTGAGACCCACTGGCTTAAGTGAAGTTTCTTTCTAAACTAATTTCGAGAGGATCATGTGCCTATGATTGCTTGCGGCTGGACCCGCATTATCCAATTCATGATTCACCAATCAGACGATTCCTAAGCCACTATAAACACCCTCAGTTCGGTATCACAGTCATCTTCGTTTTGAAGAATCCCCCCTTCCACCCCTACTCCTCCTCCTTTCCTAGATGGGTGGCACGGTGGCCCAGTGGTAAGCACTGTTGCCTCACAGCAAGAACATCACTGGTTCTAGTCCTTACCAAGCCAGCCGACATTTCTGTGTGGAGTTTGCACCTTCTCCCCATGCTCACGTGAGTTTCCTTCCACTGTCCAAAAACATGCAACTTAAGTTAATGGACTAATCCAAATCAGCACCATAGACATGCTCCTAGTAAGTAGTAATCTCTTAAGAGCAATCACTATCTGTTCATTATCTACAGCAGGGGATTTCTCCAGATCTACCTGAGCTCGCCTTGCAAACGGGAGGGAGCCCCGGGCTCGAGGATCTTATGAGCTCAGGGCTCTCTCCTGGGACAGCATGCCAAACACACTTTATAATCAATCATCAGTTCAGTGTGAACTCTTGAAATGTTACGATATTAATGAAACGAACAGTGTTGACTGCATTTGTTTTGCGCTAAAACCAGTCATTGGTGATGTTGCATTGTTTTTGCAGCGTGTTATGAGCCGTCAAACAGCATGTGGAAATATTTCCTGCAAATAAATCACACATTGTGGCGCACTGCAAAACATTTGAATCTTGTGTTTTCTTGATGACGTCACCATCGACTAGTCGACTCGACTTTAGTAACATACAAGTTGACTTCCAGGAATCTAAAGTCGTTCAAACCCTAATTTGTGGTGGAGTTTCTTAAACCATCAGTCATACACAAATGCCGCTACAAAGCTTGCTACACACACACACACACACACACACACGTTGAACTTTGCACTGTTTTTGCTCATCTACTTGCAGCGAATGTGACAGGATAAGTTAATATCCACTGCTGTATGGATATCCCTCATGCTGCTGTACAACATGAAGCTGATTTAAGTGTGATTGAAGCATCCTCGTATATAGTTGTATTAACACTATACAGCTGTGCTGATTCCAGCGGTTATGCTTCAAGTGATTTTATTGTCTTTACTTCATTACAAACAGGCTCTGCTTTAAAAACATTAATCCTGTAAAACTCATTGTTGAGCTGCAGCTGATCACAGAGAGCTGAACAGAGCTTTAACCACAGTTTCTTTGCAAATCCTGTTCTGTGGACATGTTTATATGCGTTACTATGGAGACGCGTTAATATGTGCATATCAATCAGTTCAGTGGGCGGGGAAATACATTATATAAAAAGATCTTGTCATTTATATACATCTCTGATATTATGTAAACACACACACACACACACTGACCAATGGTGCGGCTGGGCATGGAGGACAGCACTTTGAGTGTGTCAGATGACCAGCGCTCTCCAATCAGATTATCCGTCGGCTGCGGCGCATCACTGAGACTCTCCGACCAATGACGAGCCGGACCGTGCAGATACACCACATCATCTGAGAAACACACACACACACACACACACACACACACACACACACACACACACACACACACACACACACACATATACATACACAGACATATACATGCACACAAACACACACACATACAAAGAGACACACATACATATACATATACACACACACACACACACACACACACACACACACACAAATAGAGGCATGCACACACACACACATACACGGACACATAGATGCACACAAACACACACAAACACACACAGGTTAACCTCTGACAGAGAACACATTAATGAGCTCTTCTGTGATTGGCTGTTGTTGTGTAAGTGGGCGGTTCGTGATCTGACCTCTGCTCTCATCCTCCAGGTCAAGGTCAAGCGGGGTCATCTCCATCCCATCATCATGAAGATCATAACACTGCTCCTCGATCAGCTGACAGAACGAGTCGTGAACCCCATCTTCATCAGCCGGACTCCTGCGCACACGCACACGCACACACACACGCACACACACACGCACGACAATTTTAGTTCTAAAGAATTTAGTTCATAAAATAATCACACTATACATAAACACACACACACACACACACACACACACACACACACACACACACACACACACACACACAGTCGAAACATGGATAAAAACATGTAAAACACACTTAAAACAGTCATAAACACACACACAGGTAAACATATACACACACACACACACACACACACACACACACACACATAAAACACACATACAAAAGCAAACATATGCGCACGAAGACTCAAACACACATATTGACATAAAACGTAAAACACACACAAACACACAGACAAATCTATACACAAACACACCTGTAAAACACAAACAGAAACACACACATATACAAACACATGTAAAACACAGACATACACAAACAAATACACACACACTTAAACTCAGACACATGGAAAAATACACACATATATACACACACACACGGACAAACACTTGTAAACAAACACAAACTCCCACACACACACACACACACACACACACACACGGATAAACACATAAATATACAATGACACACACAAAAATAAAATACACACACATAAGCGTAAACACAGATATAAACAAACACACACACAAACAAACATATGCGCACACACACACACACACACAAATATATACACACAAACACATGGACAAATACACGTGTAAAACAGACACAAACACACACATATATATATACACACACACACACTCACACAAGGACAAAGAAACAAACACACACACAAACTCAGACACACAGAAAAATACACAAATATACACACACAGACACAAACAAACACACAAAACACACACATATAGACATGGACAAACACACAAGTAAAACACAGGCAGAAACACACACACAGAGAAAAATATAGATACACAAACACATGGACAAACACACATGTAAAACACAAACACACACATATATAGACACACGGACAAACACAAATACACACACACTTAAAGCTCAGACACACTGAAAAATACACACACACACACACATGGACAGACACACATAAAACACAGACACAAACTCTAACACACACAAATTAACAAATACACAAAGACACACACAGAAAAAATAGACAAACACACACACAAACAAACAAAGAAACATATGCGCACACAGACACAAACACACACATATAGACATGGACAAACACACAAGTAAAACACAGGCAGAAACACACACAGAGAAAAATATAGATACACAAACACACATAGACATAAAACGTAAAAAACACACACAAACACACAGACAAATCTATACACAAACACATGGACAAACACACATGTAAAACACAAAAAGAAACACACACATATACAAACACATGTAAAACCCAGACATACAGACAAACACAAACAAATACACACACACTTAAACTCAGACACATGGAAAAATACACACATATATACACACACACACACACATGGACAGACACACATAAAACACAGACACAAACTCTCACACACACAAATTAACAAATACACAAAGACACACACAGAAAAAATAGACAAACACACACACAAACAAACAAAGAAACATATGCGCACACAGACACAAACACACACATATAGACATGGACAAACACACAAGTAAAACACAGGTAGAAACACACAAACACACACACAGAGAAAAATATAGATACACAAACACATGGACAAACACACATGTAAAACACAAACACACACATATATAGACACACGGACAAACACAAATACACACACACTTAAAGCTCAGACACACTGAAAAATACACACACACACACACACACACACGGACAGACACACATAAAACACAGACACAAACTCTAAGACACACAAATTAACAAATACACAAAGACACACACAGAAAAAATAGACAAACACACACACACAAACAAACATATGCGCACACAGACACAAACACACATATAGATATGGACAAACACGCATGTAAAACACACACACACACACACACAGAAAAATATATATACACACACGGACAAACACACACGTAGAAAAAAGACACATACACAAACAAATACACACACACTTAAACTCAGACACACAGAAAAATACACACACACACAAATAAACACACAGACACACACAGAAAAAAAAGTCAAAATCACACTCTCACACAGACACACACACACACACACACACAAACAAACATATGCACACACAGACAGACACACACACACACACACACACACGAAGACAGAAAAAAATAGACAAACACACACACAAACAAACAAACAAACACGCACACAAACAAACAAACACACACAAACAAACATATGCACACACAGACAGACACACACATATAGATATGGACAAACAAGCATGTAAAACACACACACACACACAGAAAAATATATATACACACACGGACAAACACACACGTAGAAAAAAGACACATACACAAACAAATACACACACACCTAAAGCTCAGACACACAGAAAAATACACACACACACACAAATAAACACACAGACACACAGAAAAAAATAGACAAACTCACACACACACACACACACAGACACACACAGCTAGTACTGCTGATGACAGTAAAACAGTGTAAAGAGACTCAGTGAACAGATCACACAACACACAAGCAAAACACAGACAGACACACACACACACAAATACATAAAAACATGGACACACACACACACACAGACCGCAGTAAAACAGTGTAAAGAGACTCACTCCACATCGGTGTGCAGATCAGAGCCGAAGCTGACCCTGCCGGCCATCACTCCTGCAGCTCACGGACACACACACCTGACGCTCATCCTGCTGCTCAACACACACACACACACACAGAGGAATGCCAGAGATTTGAGTCTTATCATGTTCAAACCTGTCGGAGATTCGACACACACTCTGCTGTATGGAGATCTGAAGGTGTGGCACTCTTTATCAGCACACTAAAGTTACTGCGCTGATACCACGGTAAACAAGTCAGTGTGTTCACCAGTTCACTCAAATATGATGCACAAATCAAACAAACACACACACAACCTGATCATCACAGTGAGAGAAGTGTGTTGAAGATGAACATACAGGACGAGTGTAATCAGACACCTTTATTTCAGATCTGAATCTAATATTACAGTGTAAAAACACGTCACTTTCCACATGATGCCCACTAATACGCCTCTGAGTTTGAGTTTAGTTTACTTTTATTGTCCAAAACCCAAACATCTGGTCAGATATATGATCCCATGATCTGGCACTGTAGCTTTATTACAGTTATTTGAAGATATTTTGTATTTAATATGCTTTATAGGTGTATAAATGTAGTCACTTTTATAAGTCTGAGCTGGTGTGAACACAACCAATGTGATGTCTCGTCTTTAAATCATTTATTAACCTCATTATTCACCAACAGCACTCATCATTTACAATCACAGACTCATTAGACCACTAGATTAGGAAGAAAACCACAGCAAAATGAGCTGCTGTTCCTTTAAAGCCACACACACACACAAACATACACACAAAATACACAGACGCACACACATACTAACATACACACACACACACACAAAATACACAGACACACACACATATGCGCACACACATAAGCATGCACACACAGACACACAAAAAGATAGACACGCACACACATACTAACATACACACAGACAGACACACACACACACACACACACACACACACACACACACACACACACACACACACACACACACACAATACAGGCATACACATAAGGACACACACACACAAAAGCATGCACACACATACACACACAAGCACGCACACACATACTAACATACACACACACACACACAAAATACACAGACCCACACACATATGCGCACACACATAAGCATGCACACACAGACACACAAAAAGATAGACACGCACACACATACTAACATACACACAGACAGACACACACACACACACACACACACACACACACACACAATACAGGCATACACATAAGGACACACACACACACAAAAGCATGCACACACATGCACACACATACACACACAAGCACGCACACACATACTTACATACACACACACACACACAAAATACACAGACCCACACACATATGCGCACACACATAAGCATGCACACACAGACACACAAAAAGATAGACACGCACACACATACTAACATACACACAAACACACACACAAAATACACAGACACACACACATATGCGCACACACATAAGCATGCACACACAGACACACAAAAAGATAGACACGCACACACATACTAACATACACACACACACACACACAAAATACATAGACACACACACATATGCGCACACACATAAGCATGCACACACAGACACACAAAAAGAGAGACACGCACACACATACTAACATACACACAGACAGACACAATACAGGTATACACATAAGGACACACACACACACAAAAGCATGCACACACATACACACACAAGCACGCACACACATACTAACATACACACACACACACACACACACACGCACAAAATACACAGACCGACTCACACAAAAGCATGCACACATACACAAACTAACATAAACGCAGAGAAGACACACACACACACACACAACACAGACATACACATAAACACACACACACACACACGCAGGCATGCACATACAAACGGATTGTTTATAAGGACTAAGCTATTAATATATAATACATTAGGCTAGGGCTGGGCGATTTTTTTCGATTAATCGAATTAAGACGATTAATTTGTTATAATATCGAGGTATCGCGATTTTTTTGATAAAAATATTAAAGCAGCATTTTCACCATTGTGCCAAACCGTTCTAAACTGTTGGACAAGCGTGCTGAATTGAGCTGACAGATTCTGTGTGTTGACGTCGCGGCTCTGTAGATGAGCTACCACAGCTGGCTCAGCTCAAGCGCGCTAGCCCATTGTTGCGAGGTGCGCGCGCAGTCAGCGGAGGCACGCGATGCGGCGCCAGGCGAAAGTATAAATCAAGCTTTACACTCAGGGCCGGCGCGTCCATAGAGGCGACCTAGACAGAATAGTGAGCGAGAACCCCCCGTTCCTCACTTTCATTAGCGACACCCACCCCCCTCCCGGTCCTCTTTCATCCGCAAACCGCTAAGTTTCTATTTCACTTTCGGGTTGAGGGCTGCGTGATTGCTGTTCGCCCCTAGAGCGCCAGCTCAGCTTGCTCCGGCCCTGATTCATACCTCCCAACACTCCCGTTTTTCCCGGGAGTCTCCCGTATTTCAGACCCGTCTCCCGTATTGTTCTGTCTCCCGAAAAACTCCCAGAATTTCAAAGCCCAGACGTCTGGTTTTGTATTTTATACCCGCGCACCACCTGAAGGACGGTTACGGCGTGTTGTGAATGTCGGCTGTCAGCGCAGAAAGTCAAATCTTTCTTTAATTTGGACTTTTGCTTGAAAGCTTTACGGAGTGGCACAGTAGCTGTCCAAGGTACTGTAGCTATGAATTAAATCATAACCCATATATGCACCAATAAACAAGTCAAATGAATGAATAAATAAAATAAATATGGATTCTTAAATGTCGGGATTGTTTTTACTCCAAAGAAATATCAATATCTTTTGACAAATGTTTTATAAAAATAAATTGAGCAATTTCCAACATTTCAGCTATAGGCTGTTATAGGATTCAGTTAAATATAACAAGGTTTCCGCTACATTCATTCATCCGTGGCGGGCCGCCACGCCAAAATTCATCCCGCCACGGCTACATTACAGCTTCTTATTTAAAACATTTAGTCGTGTTTTTTATAGCGGATTATAATCGCACCAAAACATATTAGAGGTAAACCGCGCAAACTTTTCTGTAACCGTAGTGCTGTGCGCTACTTGTTCAAGGTGACATGCTGACTGACTCTCTGACAGACTGACTGACAGGTGCGTGAGTCTAGCAAACACGGCGTAGCTTTCAGTTAAGATGAACACAGTTTCCAGAAGTATACTTTATTGATAAAGGTCAATGGCTCTGCATACAATGACTTTATCTTGCTGGAGTTTATAGCCGTTTCACTTTACTTCAGGATGCGTTTATGTCAGAAAATGCACAAAGACACACTAAATCTCGCTTCAGCAGCGCTTACTGGAGAGCGCACGAGAAGATCTGCACTTGAACGTGTAAATTTGAGTGCGTGCAAGAAGTTCTGTGCTCGAACAGAGGAAATCGGCGCGCAAGCAAAGAGATTCGCATGCTCGTATTACATGAATGCTATCTCGACTTGTTATACTGCGTGTAATATTTGTCTTTGAAATAGTTGGCAGATCTGTGTAAAAAAAAAAAGTCCTGCCTCCACTGCTGGAAAAAATCCTAGAGGAAACACTGTATAAGATAGACATTTAAATATAGATAGATATGTAACAGGTTTCTGTGGGGTTTGTTGTTGTTCACGGTGATCTGTAATATATACTGGGTGGTGGAGCTACGCACAAATATTTTCTAAAACGTCAAGCAGGAATTTGTCTATAGGAATGTAATAGGCTACACCTTGTTGACCAATTTATGCATGTATGGCCATTAAAAATACATGTTCCTTAACCAGATGGTATTTCAAGTTACTTATAAAG